>LM523180.1:11195-81034 GCA_000941615.1 Parastrongyloides trichosuri | reverse complement strand
TTGTGATAAAAATTAATTTTTTGTAGTTTTGTTTTTGATCTAAAATGTTTATTTATTTTACTATAAAAAAGAGTTTTATCTATACGTCAAAAAATGCTTATTTTTGTCTTCTTTTTTATGCTGCTTTTTGAATTAAGAATTTTCCAATTAAGATATCGTCTCTGAAACTACATTAAAATAGCTTGTAACTTTCTTTTTGTAAAGCATTATTTGTTATGATGGTAATATCTTCAACACTATATGCAATTGTGATTCCAATTTCTTTTAGGGAAACATTTCTATCATATTTGATGAAGAATATTAAAGAGAATATAATTGTTACATGACTTATTGCTGATAAACCTATCCAATATTCTCTTGAGCAAAGTAAACATGATAGTAAGCTGAAAAATTAAATACTTTGATAAATATGATAAGCTACATTTTTGAAGATAAAATGAAAATAAAAGTGTAGATTATTGACCGATAAGAAGTTGCAAAGTTTTAATTAATAAATTTATTAAAACTATTCTATTCACACACACCAGAAAATGGTACACTTTTTTTACAATTTACTTCTTTTCATGTGAGATTTTTCTGATGTGTGTTAAAAATTAAAATTGAAATCTTTTTTACCTAGTGATTATTTTATTTATCACAATAAAATTATAAATAACTTTTATCTTTTAAAATAATAAATTACTATTAAAAAGTTTTTTTTATAAACTTTTTGTCGAGTGTATCAAATAATAAACACAATGTTTAATTTAAACTCTTTTATTCAATAAAATATTATTAAAATAACAATATATAAAAAAACATTTTATAAATATAACCCTTTGTTGATAAGTTAAACAGTTATTAAAAACTTAAGCTATGCAGTATATTTTTTTTGTTTCTCCATAAAATAATTTTTTTTTCCCATTTTTAATAAAATAATAATTTAAAAAAATCTTTGAAAATAGTTGAATATAAAATTGGTTAATGACATTGACAAAATAAAAGGTTTTTCTTTTTTCTAATTGAAATGATAACATAAAAAAAATGATTAATTTTTCTTCATAATTTTTTTAGCATTATCAAAATTGAATGAAGATTTATTATCCTCATTTTCTTTTATCTCACCAATATGAACAATCAAATATTCATTTAATGGATCTTCCTCACCATTAGTACCATCCTCTTTGACATACTTAAAATTAACACTGTTAAAAGCCGTATTTGTTAGGAAGGATACAACTTCCCATAAGGAGGTTATTAAGGCATTAACAAAATAACGATATTTTTTGATATCTCCTATATATGCTGAATGAAGGACTGTAAATCCACCTTTGACGAAACAAAGTTTTCCATGTGATAAATCAATTGTATGTGAATCAAGGACTGTTGAAAATGGAAAAGTCATTCCGTGATGTTGAGGAAAATGTATACCATATTCAAGGAGAAACATCATGAAGTAAGATCCAATCATTAATTTATCTACTTCNTTATCAGCTGATAATGTTATATCATAATCAGGAATATTTGAACTTTTCATGTGTATAATATTAAATTTAGTACTCTTTTCAATATAAACATTACTCAATGTTTTTTCTTTTTTAAGGATTTCACAAACTTTTTCAATAGCTTCCTCTTTATTAAATTTTTTATCTTTTTTAACTTCAATACTTGTTAAAACAGTATAATCTAATGTTGATCCTTTGATTGCTGTATTATTTGCCATTGAACCAACCATAGCAATTTTTGAATGTTTACCAAAGATGTCACCAACAACATTCGTTAATATTTTGTTTTCAAATTCTTCAAATAATTTATAATCTTTATCAGAGATGGAGAATTTTTTTATCTCTTCCAAACTTTCTTTATTAAAAAGTGAAAAGTTTTTATAATTAAGAGTATTCATGATATCTTTTAATTTTTTTCTAGACTCAAGAATATTCTTCATAGTCTTAAACTTGTCGCTAGTCAAGTGATCATTGATATCTTCCAATTTTTCTAAATTAACAAATGATGTCCCACAAACAGCCATATATTTGTTTATATTTTTGGTTCCATAAGGAAGTCGGTGAATGTCATACTCCTTTAATATTTCACCCCCATTCCTTCCAACATACAATGATCTCTCACCAAATTTTTGTTTTTTCATAAAATTGATTGCCGTCTCAATTATGGTTCCCCTCTCTACTGGTTCCTTCCACATTTCATAGGAGTAGTAATGTTTGTTATCTTCTGACACCTCAAAATATACCTTTAATATTGTCAATGCATTCTCCTTGTAATTTGTTTCTACAACAGCCATAGCCTTATCATCCTTGTATAATTGTAACGTGTAATTTTGTACCTTATCTGGATATGATTTTGTTAGATTTTCACAAAATTCATCTATCTTATCAGTAAAGATACATTGACCACTGATTTCTTTTTTTAATTCAACCATACTTGTATGTTTATTTTTTTTTTGTGTGTTTATGTGTCTTTTTATGAATATGTTTTTTTATTATTTAGGCTATAGACTGTCTCTTCCCTTTTGGAATATTCCTAAAAAAGATAAAATAAAAATATGCTTAATGAAATGAAAATATATGAAAGTTTAATAGTAAAGTGAAAAAGAATGTTGTATATTTTTAACAAAAAAAAGTCTGAAAGTGAAATTTTAAAAAGAAAGAGTGAAATTTATATGATAGTAATAATTGCCACGACATCATTTTTCTAATAATAGAGTTTTTTGGTCGTGTGAATGAAATATAATATATGTTGAAACTAATAAAAAGAATAATGTTTTAATTAAAAATATTTTTTTTTACTAAGAAATAATTTTAAAATTAAGAGGAAACATTATATGCGTTTCAATTTTTTTATTAAAATTAGATCTTATAAATATTAAATTAAGTATGGAAAGAGGATTATACATATACTTTAGATTGAAGAATTAGAAAAAAAGAAGAATAGATATGATAAAAAGATTAAGTTAAGAAAAAAAATGTTCTTTTTCAAATAATATAAAAAATGATAAATGTATAGTTTTATATCTATACATATATAAATAGAAAAATAAAAATGAAGTAGATGAAATTTTGAAACATAGAATTTTTCTTCAACACCACTATAATAAACTTCTATTAACCAAACGACTACATTCTCATAATATATATAAAAATTATACATATATATAGATACGCCATCATTGAACAATTTGACAATATCAAAACTTTTCTTCTCCCCTATCAGCAATCAACCATCTCACACCAGAACAGGGATGAGATGGAAAATTGTATATATAAATTTATTATATTATATATAATAATATTGAAATGATTTTTCCACTATATAACCCTGACAAACAAAATATTTTCTCTCTCTCTTTTTAAAATATATGTATAATATATTATCTATACATTTTTCAATATCAAAAAATAATACATATTATTTTTTTTAATGTAATCCAAACCAAATAAATTATTTTTATAACCTCAAAAATATATAATTCATCAATATGACTCTATTTCTCCACCATTTATTTACCTATTTTTTTCATTCTATCATTTAATTAAAAATTTATCAGAAAGATTGTTAAAAAGTAATTCATATCATAACACAATTAGATGGCGAAAGTGTTTGATAATATTACTATTTGGAAGTATATGCAATATTGGTAGAATGTATAAAAAGGGGAGAATTTTAAAAAACGTTTAATATAAAATTCTTTTTTTTTTCCTTTGATTTTAAAATGCTTCCAACCAAACTACAACATTACATATTAAACACTTCCTCCTTTCTAATATAGAATAATATTTTTCAACTAAACATTAAAATACATATACAGATATATATATATATACATCAATTCTCTCCTTTATCACCAAAAAATGAAGAATAGTAAAAGTGGTTGGTTGAAAAAAAAAATTTAATATCAATTTATTAGTCAAATAGAGTAATAATAATCTAATCTGATTAAAAAAAAAATTCTTTTATCATTAGTATATATATAGAAAGAGACAAGATATAAAGTGGAAAAAAATAATGAAAAGACCTCTTCAAAAAATACATAATATTTTAAAAATGTATGGTATTTTTTTGTATGTATATATCAAAAAAAAATATTCTAATATCTGTTGTGTATTTAGAATATAAATGTGTATATTTTTGAGATTACTTATACCAGTAAATATATAATTTTAATTGAATGGGCTGGATTATATCATTGTATTCAGTAATAAATGAGTGTAATAATAATTTAAAATTAAAATTTTTCTAATGAATTTGTTATTGTAGATATAAAAAATTTTATGTTAATCTTGAAAAAAAGTAAGATTTTTTAATAAAATAAATATTTTCTTTATAAAATCTAGAAAAGTCCTCATTTTTAAGAGAATAGGTTAATAAAAAAAAGTATAGATGTGTAATACCATTATATATGAAAAGAAATTGTCTTCTCATTTTTGAAGAGATTTTTGAAAAGAGTAATAATATTATAATATATAACTTTAGAAAGTGGTATAAAAGCTGTAGTTAAATAAGCGAACATTAGGAATAATATTTCTTTTTACAATACTTGTTACCTTATTATAAAGAATATAATTTTATTGGAGTAATTTAAAAACATTTAATCAGTTTATCATAATAGTTGAAAGGTAATTAAGTCAAAATTAAAGTGTTTAATACTTCTCCAATAATATACTAATAATTTCATTTACCAAAATATGATTTTACCTCGAAAATATTTTAATCTCCTCTTATTATCTATTGTAGGTACCTTTATATATATATATATTTGTTAAATTATTATTATTATTATTATTATTTCACATCTATTATAATTGTTTAATCATTTTATTACTTGTCTTAAAAGATTAAAAGATATAAATTTGTTATATAATTTGTTTTCGCCTCTCCTAAACACATATACATTCACAACCTTGAACTTTTAACAGTTAGAAATTTTGATAAAACAATATGAATTATGGTTTAAAAAAAAGAATAGTTTTTTTATAAAACATTACAATTATAATATTAATTATTCATCAATGACAATTTATTTTTATCATTACTTTAAAATAATGTTGAAACAATAATTTTTCTTTTCTCAAAATAAATCGTTTATCAAAATTGTAAAGTAAAATGGATTTAATGACAATATTTTATATAACGGCACATAACAATTTGTAGACATAAAAAATTATATATCAATAAAAAAGATCCTCAAATATAATCATAAAAATATTTTCAACAAAAGAATATTTATGATTTTTCACTCCTTCATCAACAACTATAACAATAATCGACAACTCTCCCTTCTTAAATATTGTATATAACGTTATGTATCATTGTTTTCATACTTATGTATATATAAAAGCTAATCGATGCTTTATAAGGAGTGAAAAAAGAAACCATTTCAACTTAACATTCCTTTAATCCTATTTTACTTCTTCTTATCTATAGAGAAAACTTATTTTTACTTTTTGAAAACTATTATTTTATTTTTATCAACCATATGGTAATTTTTATTAACTCTGTTATCATCTTTAAAGTGTAAAGAATATATAAGTTAGAGATAGATTAATAATCTTATACTCCAACATAAAAATATATAATTAATCTTTTTTAATAAATTTAATACAATAATAAAAATTATTCTCTTTCCAATAATCATTTCCTCCTTCTCCTTACATTGAACAATAACAAAAATAAACATCCTATTCTGTTTAGCATTAAGAAACAAATAAAGAAATATAAGTAATACTTTTTGAACAAAGATATTATATCTTTCAAAATCAATAATGCGTTATATTACCACAACACTTTTTCTATTCCCTCCAAGTTATGTACTTTATATGTTGTATATTTCATTTCAATTATCTATAAAAGTTTAATTATTTTATGACTTCACCTATTTAATATAAACTTTATCATAAATGTCATACTTCAAATATAAAAAGGAAGAAAAAATCACATTTATTTATTAGTAAATAAAAGTGGTTAATAAAATCAACTTTTATAAAAACTTTTTATATAATCATCTGTTTTATAAAAATTTTGGAAAAAAAAACCATACTAATCTCTCTTTTCTTTACAGGATTATATATAGTTAAACAACCAACGCTAAATGATATATCCCAACTATAAAAAGGAGTCATTATTAATATAAAAAATATAATATTACCAAGATGGTTCTTACAACTGTTCTTTCTATGATAAGGTATGTAAGCGAGATTGATGATAGAGATTTCGTAGACCGGTTACATGCTTTCTTTACAACTAATATATTAGTTGGTTTGGCAGTTCTTGTTAGTTTTAAGGTAAGAAAATGTTACTCTTTTATTAATTGTTAATTCTTTTCTTTAATTTAGCAATTTGGCGGTAAACCGATAGAATGCCTTGTACCAGATATTTTTACATCTTCCTGGGAACAAGTACGTTGGTTAAACATTTATATATTTAATAAAAGTTATTTATAATATTTTTTATAGTATGCTGAAAATTATTGTTGGTCACAGGATAATTATTATGTTCCTCTAAAACAGAGTGCGGCGGGAATGGAAGCAGAGGAGAAGAAAGCAAGAAAAATTAGTTATTATCAATGGGTTCCGTTCTTTTTATTAATATCAGCAGCCTGTTTTCGTCTCCCATCTCTGATATGGAAATATTTTGCTGGTCAAAGTGGTATAAAAATTAATGAACTGGTTAAGATGGCCTGTGATAACAACAATGTGAAACCAGAAATAAAAAAAGCTAATATTAAAAGCTTGGTTACTCATTTACAGGGAGCACTCAAATTTCATAAACGAGTAAAGAAGAAGCAGATAAAACAATTTAAATTATTATTCCTCTGTAATATGCCATACTCATCCGCTTATGTGACATTGATGTATTTGTTGACAAAGTTTTTGTATCTAGTCAATATTTCGCTCCAATTATTTTTGATGAATTCATTCCTCGAAACTGACCGTTACAAATATTATGGATTGGAAGCTGTAATTGATTTGATGAAGGGTAAGACATGGGATCAAACAGGAATGTTTCCACGTGTATCATTATGTGACTTTGATGTAAGAGTTATGGGGAATATTCAGGAACATACAATTCAATGTGTCTTAGTAATAAATATATTTAATGAAAAAATATTTATATTTTTATGGTTTTGGTATTTAACATTGTTTATTTTTACATTTGGTTCATTTTGGTATTGGTCAATAATTAATTTCTTCCCATCCACAGCAAAGAGATTTATAACAAGGCATCTCGAAATGAGTGAATTAATGTTTGATCCGAAAGAGAATGAAAAGGATTTAGATAAATTTGTGTATGGATATTTGAAATATGATGGAGTATTTGTTATAAGGCAACTAACAATGCATTCAGGAATTATTTTTGGTACTGACGTTGTGGCAAATTTATGGAAATCATACTATAATCTTGAAAGAGAATTGAAAAGAAGTAATAGTGACCAAATGTTAAATGAATCACCTGAGAAGAAGTTTAATGATGGTGAAATGATATTAAGAAACAGGAAAAGTGATTATTATCCTAATAATGCTTATACAAGTCATTTACCGTTACTACCAATGAAGAATGATTTTCATAATGAAAAAGAAAGATTAATTACACCGCCAACCCCACCACCTGAATTAATAAAAACTTTGAAAAAAGCTACTGGAATTGCTACACCAAGTACAACATCAAATGGAAGATCACCACCATTATATGAGAGATATTTGGCTGAAGGTACGAATACACATTACAGATATACTAACACACCAGCTCCAAAGCATGAAGATCCAACAAATCTCAGTCTTGTCGTTGTTGATAAAGCCTTCAAAGGTTAAGGCATAATGTTTTGGCTTATTAATTAACACGTCTCCTTTTGCTATTAACAATAATTGTTACAAAGACTTATTTAATTGTTATTTTAGAATCACATCCAAGTAGAAAGAAAGTAATAATTCTTGAACCAATACCATCATCGAAGAGTAGTGATGAAAACTCAGAACAGTCATCACTTTATCAATCATTGGCTACCGAAGATGTCAATACTTCCAAATCACTTAGTAACGTACCTCAGGATATCCAAAGGAATGATCCCCCAATCCAGAAGATTAGTAATGTACAAATACAGATAAACAAATAATATATTTTTCACTTTAGTGCCTTTTTTCATATATATCACTATTAATTAATAAATGGGTTTAATTTTTTATTCTTTATTTTTTTGTAATTTCTCAAGAAGGAAAAGTTTATAATAGGATTAATAAATAACATAAGAGATTAGGCATTTAAACAGATGCATAAAATGAATAAAAAAANAAAAAAATTGAGTAAAAAGATATCTTTCTTTAAGTACCTTATTAATTAAATAACCTTTTCACAAACATACATCTTTATTCACTTCAATATGTATATTAGACTAATTATAAACAAAAGAGATTAGATCATGATACTATTCTAGGATCAAGTGTCTTCTCTTCAAGAACTATTAATCTTTTTTCAAGTACCTGTTAAATATAACACATCTATTACACCATATTAAAAAAACAACATCTTCCGTTAACATAGTGTCAAGATGCTTTTTATAAATATTTATTATACAATGTTACACAATAATTTCTATGTAAACTTTTAAAAATATTTTTCAACTTTTTAAAATATATATATGAATTAAGATAGCAATTTAAATCAAAAGACTTTTATTAAAGTACCAAATTTGATTATACTTTTACAAAGTTTAATTAACCATTATTTAAGTTTCAAACAAAATTAAATAATAACCAATCATTTAAGTAATCAAAACAGAATACTCATATATATATATACTATTACCCCTTTATGATACTGATTGAAAATGATTTAATTATAATAGATACTTCAACTAATCCATGAAAACTTTAATTGTAAATCTTATACACAATTATATATGTCTCCTTATCATATTGTTTTTAATCATCCTTTTACACATATAAATTTTACAATCTTTTTCGCCTTAATTATATATATATATATATTAAATAACTTTTATCAAAATTAAATAATAAAATTTTTAAAATCAACTTTAAGAATGTTTATATACATATGATAACAACAATACATATCTTCTATTTTAACAATTAATTGGTAACACAATACTTTGATTCAATTTAAATATTTAATTATCTATCATACACACATCTTTTTATAAGGATCATGGTTTAACGATATATAAAATTACATGTTTAAAAATAATCAAATATTTCTTTTTCCATGTGAGAGAGAACCGCTAAAATTTTATTGTCTTAAATTCTTTGTAAACGAAGTTGTTACTAAATATTCTTGTAATTACAATTACCCTTGGATATATCTTATTGGAGTTAGTGTAATAAAAGAGAGAGTTAAGTAATTTTGTGATTTGTTAAAATTGATAGGATGATTATATATATTTTATTTTAGGAAATAGAAAAATTACAAATATAATTACATTCATACTGTTTAAAAAGGATTGTTAAGGAAATTTTTAAGAAGAGGTTAAAGTTGATATATTTATATTCACATTAAGGATACCAAAATAACAAAATTTTCGTGTTGTTGATAAATAGATACATGAAAAGAGAAACTACTATAGTTATCAAAAAAGGAAAGTAGGAGAGAAGAAGCTTTTGGATGATGATAATTGGTAGAAGAAGTTGTTACGGAAGAGAATTATTCAAAGAACCGGAGGCGGTTAAATGAGAGTTAAACGGATAAAGGGTAGTAGTGATGTAAGTGTATATCTATGGCACACTAACTAAATCACTTTTAGTTTTGATAACAAAAGAAAAAGATATAGATATAAATATGTAAATGATGGTATATATATGTAATCAT
This sequence comes from Parastrongyloides trichosuri, assembly GCA_000941615.1. NCBI lineage: Eukaryota > Metazoa > Nematoda > Chromadorea > Rhabditida > Strongyloididae > Parastrongyloides > Parastrongyloides trichosuri. The sequence continues at coordinate 71,224 of LM523180.1, read as the reverse complement.
GAAAACAGAGTGTCATTGTTTCGAAAATCTTAGCATTATTAGCCTTTTCTGGTTTCAATTTGTGGAGTCTTTTTATTTCATATATTGTTACAAGTTTTAACAAGTTATTTGTTCTTGAAATATATATTTTTATCTTTGATAAGAGTATTTATATATACATATATTTCCTAAATAAAATGGCTATGTTAGAGAAGCTTCTTGAATCAGCAATGTTAGCTGAGAGTATTCGCCTCCAAGCAATGAGATCAATGATCCAAAATCATTCATCCCTAAAGGAACAACCAAAGGTTAGTTTATTTTAAAAGTTTATATCTTCATATCATAAATATTAGACTTTACCTTATTTATTTATTGTATATTTTGAAGCGGCACCTTTTAAAATAGTTTCAAGCTTCACTTTAAAATTATGTACCGATTTGTTTATTTGATGGGATTATCCCTCAACAATATTATAAGGTAAATGCTTCTTTCCGGTTAAATGAAATATAAAGAGAGGTGCATTCCTTTGATGAATGTTTCAATTCAATATTATTTCACAGTTATTTTTGTTATCATAATTTATTTACTTATTAGATGAGTCCTTTGCAAATCAGTTAAATGATAACTTCCGTGTTTCCTTTGATTCTAATCTAAAATGCCCTTCTCACCGACACAAAGATAAACATTATCATAATGAGATATACTTATTAACTATATCAATAGGATAAAGCAGTTAGGATACTGTAAATGATAATTAATTATGGTATTCAAAAATATTTTTAAATATAGTACAATAGTATAAGGAAACAATTATCAAACGAATATAGTAATTCTAAACTTTTTAACATCAAAAATCATTAGGGATATAGATGATATAAATGTTCCCTTAAACTTAATGAAAAATCAAAAAACTAGATATGTACAAGCATTTAAAAGTTTAAAGAAGTAAAAATTAAAAAAAAAACACATCTTTACAATATACATATATTTCTCTGTATCTTTAAAATTATCCTCAAATAGATACTTAATTTATCTCTATTATTATAATATATCCTCGAGAGTCGTTGATTATTACAATAGAAATAATCACAAAACTATTAACTTCATTTATGAAACATCATACAAAGCATAAGACATAATATATACCATCTTGACAAAAACTCTTCTTCAGTATCTCATTTCATTGGTTAAGGACCTTCCAATCTCTTTAAAGATATAGAATGATAAAGATATACATAATATATATATATATTTAAGACTTGTTGCTGATAATCAAACGACCATTCATTTTTATAATAGCATCCTTCAATTTATCTATTAGATAACAACAAATATTTTTTATTCATTTATATTGTTATCAATACTTTTTTATTTTTTACAATTCCAATTTTCTACCATATTCATGATTTTTTCTTCTATTTTAATATCACTTTTTTTTATTAATTATTTTTATTTTTTTTTAGACTAAAAAGGAGAAAATGAGTGAAATGGTAGGAGATGAAGACGATAATAATAATAGTACTGAAGAGGAAATAAATAATGAAGGAAAAAAATTAACGCAACAAAAGAATAATAATAATAGTAAGAAGGAAGCTATTATTAAAAAGTTTCATAATAATGATAATAACAAGAAAGAAAAAAATGATTCAATAAATAATAATTTAACAAAATTTTCAGTCACCGATTTGTTATCAAACTTTACAAATCAACTAGGTAAGTTTTTTTTATACATATTCGATGATGATAAGAAAAAATATAATTTTTGAAGTAGTTTTTAATAATATATAAATGATTCAAACTTAAAGATATAGATTATCTTAAAGTTAAACACTTTTATAATATTATATATATGTAGATAACTTTTTATTATTTATTTTATATTAGATATGAAGTGTATTAGTTATTATTTACAGTATATATCACACTACTTTTCTTGTCACATTTACCTTTGGTACTTGAAATATCATTTGTATTAGTTTGAGGAACATTCTTAACTTTTATAATATATATTATCTCTCTTTCTCCTTATTTGTGTATTGGACAATATGAAGGTATTTCAATTAACACTTAAAAAGTAATTTGAGAACTTTATCTATTTAGTTTATAAGTATAAATAGACATATGTGTTTCCTTGTACCATTAAATAATGTGATAAGGTGTATACGTTTTTTAAAAAAAAAATGTATCCAATATTTATTAAAAAGGAAACTGTCAATTAATAATCATTGAGGATTAGGAACTAATTTCCTTTATCTAATTAACTTCAAGCTGTGCCTAAACGTATAAAAAATCACTTAAACTTAATACTCAAAAAATCAAGCCGTCTTCTTAAACTAAATAAGATAGTGTCAAGAAAAGGAAATGTAAATTGAATATTTCTATTTAAACAATAGAATCAAAAACTTCTTGATCTTTTCCTTCATCATGACAACTTTTTTTTGTATTAGAAAGAGAGCAAAAAAAAACATCCCCTTAAACTATATAGTATTGTATAACAAAACAACACCGAAAGGGAAAGGATAAAAAGTTTATCCAATAACTTGAATATAATATACCGCCATTAAGAAGTGTTAAAATAGATATTATCCTTAAGGTTAAGATTAATTTATTATTGGTAAACAATAGGAAAATTGACTTTGTTAAAAATTTTTTTCTAATTTTGAAATAGAATACCTAATTAATTGTTTCCATCAAAAAATATATACATTTCACTCAATATATTAATAATTGTGTGAAAAAAAATTAAACATATCAATATGAAGAAAATAGATAATAAGAGACAAAAAAAATGTACATATAGTCAACTCTTTACAGTTAATGACAATCAATTTTTTAAGAAAGAAATATAAAAATAACTTAAAGAAATGTATACAAATACATATCATATCACATATATATATACTTAAATATATATGTATATTTTTAAGATATTAAAATCAATATTTATATCCTTAAGCTACATAAATTATCACCTATCTATTTCACCTCCATTCATTACTACAATATGTTTTTGATTACAAATTGCAACCAAAATTTTATACTATATGTATAGCCTTAAAATACATAAAAACTTGTTGTTTTATTTCTTATTTCTAGATAATAAAAATGTATATTTCTATAATATGATTATATATATATATATATACATTTTTTTTTGTCTCCATCACACAATATCTATATGTATTTAATAATAATTTGAATTTTTATTGAATTATTTAGGAAAAATTTATAATAATAATAAATACTTCAAAATATTATTTTATATAAGATATGTATAATAGGTTTATGATTCACTATTTTGTTCCTTTATATTAAAATATTATTTTTTTCAAAGACAAAATATTATTTAACATTTTTTATGATTATATTTTCTAATGTTAACAAAATATTATTACCTTTTTTTTTCATTAATTTGGTACATTTTTTTTAATTAGTTTGATCACCCTTTATAGTTTGAGGTAATATTTTAATTGATAAAGTGCTAGCTTTATAAAAATATGTCACATTTATCTTTTATTAAGGAAGTCCTATGTATTGTGTAGTAATGCGTGTTAGACAAATTTTTGATGTAGTGGTTTTTTCCTTAAAGGTTTCTAACATTGATGTTATCTAAAGTTTTTTTAAGATGTTTTATGCTCCTGGTATTTCCACTTGCCTTAGACAAAATTTCCTGTCAAGGGTAGTATATAGAATTATGTAGAATATGTGTATATATATGTTCAACCCTTTTCATTGTACGGTCAACCAACCACACTCACAAAAGTTGAGTGCTCCTCCTAGGTGTAGGCGTGGTTTTTTAATATTTAGTGATGGAAGGCTGTTTCCGTGCCCCTTTGATACCACTTCACGATTATCCATATAAAACCTCAAGAAGCCATAAGAGGTCCATCAGTTGTTTTGAATGGAGTCCTTTAGGACCGTAGTTACCTTCATTTCTTCAAGATTATAACCATTATTAGGACTCTTGACGATTCCTAAAAACCCACTCAAATATCCTCTCACATTATTTTCTAATTTCAGCTCAAAGTCATCAAAAGATCCTACAGATGACTTCAACAACTGCTACTACTGCTGCTTCAGTTGCTTCTGGAGGTTTTGATCATAATTCAGTGAATCCATTTACATGTTTTTCAACCACACAACCTGTATCATTATCAACTGGTACATCACTTCATTCACCTGATTCACCATCACACACTGGTAATGTGGCTGCAGCTGCAGCAGCCCAATCAGCAGCCCTAACTAATCCATATTTCCAAGCAGCTACTCATGGTTTCCCACACTCATATAATGCTGCAGCTGATTTTTCATCTTACATGACAGCAAACACCAACCCATCATCATGGTATGGTGCTCCAGATCCACGTTTTACTTGTAAGTTTATTCATATTCCTATTGTACTATAAATTATCTAAAATTATTCTTCCTAATTACCCTCATAACCATGTATATCATTTTCTATTATTAATATCTATTCTTTCTACAATAATTAAAAATGAAACAATATTAACACAATATACCTTACAAACAAATTTAATTTTCCATCCTAACACATGATAACTTGATTCTATTATGATGAAAAAATTAGACAATTTTATATTATATAAAATATTACACATTATATATCTTTTTCCCTCAAAAATATAGAATGTGTTGATAATAGAGGGTGATTAAAAAATACACCTTGATTAGGAAAAATGTATTTTGTATATAATAACTATATTTACTACAATAAGAATCATATATATGTTTTATATAATAAGATAAATTAAATAGTAAAAAATTTTAGTAATATAATTTTAGTTAATTATATCTATATACATAAAAATTATTTATGTAACCTTCTAATAGTATAAAATAATTATTTTTATTATAAAAATATTTTAATATATTTATTTTTCAATTAAACTATTTATTTTTCTTATTATTACATTTATAGTGGGAAGATTTCAAACGACAGGAATGGGATTGAATTGTGGTATTGATCCATCCAGAGCTGCAGTTCACGGTATACAATTACCTATGAATAATCAAAGAAGAAAAAGGAGAGTATTATTTTCACAACAACAAGTATTTGAGCTGGAGAGAAGATTTAAAAGCCAAAAATATTTAACAGCTCCTGAAAGGGAAGCTTTAGCCAATGCTATACAATTAACTCCAACACAAGTATGTTTTATTTATTTTTTTAAAATATTAATTAAAAATATTATTATTAATCATAATAATGATATAAATTTTAACACCAGTTTTGTTAAGTACTTTAAAATTACAGTATAATTAAACTAATAATATTTTAAAATATAATTTTTATAGGTAAAAATCTGGTTTCAAAATCATCGTTATAAGTGTAAGAGACAAGAAAAGGAGAAAGCTATGACTGGAGGGAGATCATCTCGTGGTTCTATAGATGTATCACCGGATGAGTCCAGAAATTCAACGCCATCACCAACACCACATCTACAAAATAGAGATTCAATAGGAATGATACAAAATGCAATGAAAGAAGATATAAAAGCTGAGACAGGGGGAGAAAATAATTCGAATACAACAAACACGATGAATGATCCAATTCTACTCAATTCTATGAATGGATCATTTGATCAACTTGGTGATCTCAATAAAGCTAATCAACTATATTCACAATATCATAATCAACAACAAATGTATGCACAACCTGGATTCCCCTTTGCTGGATTTAATGCTGCTGCAGCACAAAATTATCAGGCTGTAGCTCAGAATGCCTATTACTCTTCAATGAAACAAGCTGGTGGTTGGTAGAAAATTTATATTATATATTTAAAAAAAATATATATTTTCACTTTATTTCAATATTCAATACATATATATTATTATTATTTTCTAATATACCTTCAACATCTAATCATTTTCCTTTTTTTCCAACATCTCTCTCTCTCAATACTATTTCTTTTTTTCTAATTTTCATCTCGTGATATTTGATTTCTCCATTTTATAATATATATAAATTTCAATTGTCATTTATATATTTATTCAACAAAGCAGGCACAGAGACATAAAAAAGAGTATATATATTTTCAAGAATGATTATATTAACTTTTTTTTAAATACCTAATATTGTACATATAATATTAAACAAAAAAAAATTCTTTATTAATCTTTTTTTATCATTATTAAATTGATACTCTTTTATCTTTTTGTAAATAATTATCACATTAATTGGAATGATTACCAATTTTCTATTTTTTATACTATTATTGTAACTTCATAGATCTTTATTATTTATTAAAAGTTCAACAATAACAATAATCTTTTCCTATCTTTTTTGATTATTAAAACATTATTTTTAATTACTTGATTTCATAGGCAAAAAAAAATAATAAAGCTTTTTTATATATATATTTGTGAAATTTTTTCTTCTACCGTAATCCAACCTTTTTTACTAAAAAAATATATGTATATAAATACAAATTATAATATTTATATAACCCTTTCCACAGTTACACACTATACTATTATTTGTGTTATATGTTATAACAAAAAAAAATTTTTTAGTAATACTTTAAATAAATTTTTTGATGATAAAAAAACTTTTGTTTAATAGTGATGATTGATATATTTAAGATAGAGTTAAAACATATTAAATTTTGAAGGAGATGTAATATTTTTTTTTCCTTTTAAAGAATATAATGAATGAATAAAATTTCTATTGTTTTAACATCATCATAACAATTGTTGTTACAAAGACGTAATTATTATGTCCTATAATTAAAGAATTTGAACTTTATTAATAATATATCATATTATTAAATGAACTTTCAACAATTTTCCTTTTTAACTCCCCATCGTTATGCAATAATCATAGGGATAAGATTAACTTTTGACGCTTCTTCCTTCCATTTTCGGCAAAGTTAAATCCTTGTCTCTTTGTATTATATGGATATGTGTCTCTTAATAATTAGTTTATGTGATTTAAAAGAATTTGTTATAAAAACTGTGTATGTGTGTCTAAGGAAAGATAAAAAGGGATATAATTATTTTCTTTAGGATAAGAATTTTTGGAGAACTACTCTATAATTAACTATCGTTTTCTTCAGCTTAAAATGATGTTGATTCTTGTGGTTGTATTTTAATATTAATGTTTTTGTAATACAATAATCATCAAAAAAGTATATTTTAAATGATTTATGGATACACATTATATACTCAATTAAAGGCACATTGTTTGAAAGTGTCTTGACTAATTGTCTTTTTATCCTACCATCAATATATATACATGTACGAATCTTTTTCACTCTTTTAAAGTGAACCGTCTTTTTTACCATCTATTGATAATATAATTTCTTTTGACACATTATGAACAATTAAGTGTGGAAGAAGAATCTTTTATATATTTTCAAACAAAATTATGCATTATTAATTTACGAGAGATAAAAGATGATGTTCTACTTTGTTTATATATATATTTGTTACCAGAAGTTATCATTTTAATAAGGATATATATAGATATTGAAAACTACTTTAGAAATAACTTCTTTATAATGAATAATATGTAGGAAATCGCTATGATCAAAAGAGGTGATGATTTCAATAGAAGAATAAAATGAATATATATATGTTTGCCTGTTCAATTAATAATTAATTTGAGTGTAACTATTCATAATAAATTTGTTTTATGTATAAAAAGTTTATTAAAAAGCATCAACACTCCACATTTCAAAGGGGGATTTTAACTTAAATGAATAAAAAGGTGAAGATACAAATAAACACTTTGTATCTCTTTATATAAGATAAATCTTAACCTTTATCTAGAAAGGAGATGCCGTTTCTTTCTTAATTAAAAACATACAACTTTCTCTTTGTGTAATGAGAATGTAAATAGAAGTTAATTAACTTTTAAAAGAAGTTACAATACTAGCGGTTGGTGTTATTATCCATTAAATGTTTTTGTTTTTATAAGTATTTTTTTAATTAAACCATTTTAATAAACAAATGTTAACGTATATTTGCTTTAATCTTCCAAAATCTTTTTGAAGAAGAGAAAAAACATATTTATCAATTAATTTATGTCTATCTATTTTGCCATCAAAGGAGATAGGAGATACTTAAGGATATTTAGAGTGCTTAATGATAAGTATTTAATTGTTTTATACAATACACATATTATTATTGCTTACTCCTTCTTCAAAACTACCATTATTTTAAATTGCAAGGGAATATTTAATTTTACCATTACATCATAAAGAAGAAGAGATGTTTCTTTTTGTAATTAACATTCTCAAGAGTATGTATATGGATTCATTATATTGAGAAGAAAAAATTTTTATACACGAAAAAAGTTTATGAACTTCTTTTTAATATCTTCATATGATGATGCAATTGTATTTTCTTTGAACTTTCTACATCCATTTAACACTTGTAGTTAGTTTTAAGTATGTATCCTTAAAAATGATAGATTGATGAGAAAAAAACTGTCATTTTCTTAAGTTTTTTTTTTGGAAATAATGGCTAAAATAGATCTTAAAGTAATTATTTAATTAACAATTCACCTTCCATATTCTTTTGTTTTGTTTAACTTGCACCTGCATTCCACAGCATGAAATAAACGTTCTTTTACTTTTTAGGAGGGAAGGGAAGGAAGTAAGATGCCTAATCTCCAGGATACTTCTATATCTATGAATTCTTGAGAGTTGTATTGTAAAATCATTATGAAGTAAAATTCAGGTGTTAGTTCAAGATAAGGTCATGAATTGTATTATCCTTAATTAATCATATTCAATATTAATATATTTTTAAGAACCAAATCTCAAGATTTTCACAGTATGTGTTATATAACACACATCATTTATGAACATTTTAATAAGTGAAGACAGAAAAATATCGAGTTACAAAAATCCATTAAGAATAATTAAGAAAATACAATATAAGTTAAGAAAAAAAAATTCAAAATCAATATATAATCAAGTGATATATATCAAATATAATATTTCAAAATATTAATTTTCACACTATTCCTCTTATTATTATGTGTAAAGTATAAAAAGAATCCACTTGAGTAATCATTTATATTTGTTAAATAAATATAATAGTATTTGTATATATCAAAAATTTGTTATCTTTATATAATATTATTATAATAATTGATATCCTTTATAATATATATATATATTGACATTTTATATATAATGATTAAGAAATAGTATACTGTGCTTGAAAAGTAATGCAAATAGTTTATTACCTTGAAAAATTATTTCGTTTCATCTTTAGATAAATGGAATTTTATTTCTTTATGATTGAGAGTATTTTATGATGTTTAAAAATTTACAGTATTAATAATTTTCCTTTGTATTATTAATTAATAATAAAAAGATTTTTATTATTTAGAGTCAATAAATTAAATAAAAGGATGAATAGACCAATTTATTACAGATAGAGGAAGGTTAAAAAGAAGAAAAGATGTAGACTTTGTATATACATATACGACAATTCTTATCATTAAACTTGAAAAGATTTAAAGGAATACTGTAAAATTATGTTATAAGAATAGTAATTGGGAATAAAAAAATTGGAAAAATTATTTTGTCAATTATTTATTTAATAATAATTTTTGTCCTTTTCTTTACTTAATCATTAAGTATACATAAAAAATGAGTGGCAAACAATGATATAATATAATAATTTCCTTATAAATTCTATTGAATACAACAGTATAATACTGCCACACATTATACTTGGTAATAACAATAATATAATGATATGAATTAGAAATGGACAAAATCTCAGGAAGTGTTAAACGGTCATTTCCTGTTTTCACACTAATTAAACAATAATGCTATATTATTTATCATTTAAACAATAAAGTGTTATATTAAGTGGTTATGAGAACATGAACTTGAGATATCTATCTATTTTATTGTTATTAATAACAACCATTTAACAGCTTTTTTGTTTTTTTTTCACTCTTTCTCTCCTTACCTTATTGTTATTTAGGGGAGATTGATCAAACAATTGGTGTATTATGTGATTTGTCAAGGTGAGAGGACATAATAATAATAATTTTTTTATTATTTGCCTTATATTTACCTTATGTCATTTCTACTATAATTATTGGTAGGGGAACTTACTTAAAAAGATATTTTTATCAAGAAAAAACATTTAATTAATATACGGTGTTTAAAAAATTTATCAAGTATGCACATAATAAACGTTGGTAATTTTGAGAAGACAAAACAAAATAAATAATTAAACCATACATATAATTAGGAAATACATCATTTATAATTGGTTTGTAAAGAAAAGAAGAAAAATTCACATCTCTTCTTATTAATCATTTGCCATCTTCAATTTCTTAATGTATATATATAATAACAACAATCATGAATAATTCCAATTTTAAGTGAACATTCATTTCTCCTTAAAATATCAATCTATATTATTATCATCTTCAAATACAAAACTTTTAATAAACTTATTCCATCTGTATATCATATCTATTGAAGAATGATTAAATTTAGTAATTCACAAATAATATAAATATATATATAACTAACACATATATACTTTTTCTTCTTAGCTACTTCAATTATATTGTGTGTTAAAGAAGTGGTACTTGACACAAAATTAGGTTTTCAAGTGAGTTCCATTCTTGGCAAAAACATATGTATGATTTATCCTTTTAATAATTTCTTTTCTTACCAACATCATTAGAAATATATAAAACAACTTCAAAAATTACATTCTTCTTTTTATTTATATATCCTAAACATTTGTACATATGTGTGTGGAAAATAACTTTTAAAATATTAATAATTAATAGATAACAATATTTATTAATAAACTTCCCAGCACTAAATCCTTTTTCTCCCATCATTCAAGTGGTTTGTATGTTTAATTGTTTGGTTGGAAAACAATTTTTATATTCTTCTTTCCTTTAAAATAATATAAACTTTGAAGTGGAAAAAGATGTTTTTTTGTGTGATATGCTTTTATAAAAATTGAAAAGAGACATTAAATTTTTAGTTAATCTTCAAAGATTAATAATATTTTTGAATAACAAGTATAAAGAATTTTTCAAATGGATTACCCTATCCTATATAATAATCATTGACAAGAAATTTTTGAAGTTTTTTGATGATAATTTATTTGGAAAAGTATTTATTTTTAAGTAATAGAAATTCCATTCAAAACATCTGCCTCATTTTTGATTTAAAGATATAAAACATTTTTTTTGTCATAAATTTATAACTCAGGGAGAATACCATTTATATTCTGAAGTGGTTTCCAGGTTAAATTGAAAATAAAAAGAAAATAAGGGAGATGATGCAATAAGTTTGAAGATATATATTTATAATATATCTCAAGTATTTTGAAAAAGGTATTTTGAAGTATATTATAAGTTGATTGCATATATATATATAGTTTTCATTCACAGATGTTTCTTATATCCAATCTTAATGAAAAGGTGTGTTAAAACTTTTTTTTTTAATAAATATGCCTTTTTTGATGATTCGGTAGCTTTCTGTTACGTCATCCTCTTGAAGAATTTGTTGGAAGGGATGATTGATTTGGAGTTCTTTTATTAATTTAGTAATATACTAATTTAGATATGACATATCAAATGTTTACAAATATCAATGAATAACAAATAGTAAGGTTGCTAATGTTAACAAAATATACTGTAATAATTATTTACTAAACATTTTTCAAGTACCATAAACATCACCTAAGATTGATAAATGATTGTTTACAATATAAATCTCTTTAAAAATATCCAAATATTAACTTTATTTTTTTTTATACATCATTTCACTAAATAACAAAAAATATATCTTTAATTTACACCTTTATATAGAAGTGATAAGTTAAAGAAAAGGTAATGATTATGCGAAAGAGAAAACAAGTTAAATATGAAAATTATTTTAAAAATAATAACTCCATTAACTTTTATGTAAATGATAAAAACAGAATGATATCAATCGGAATGTAGGTATAATGTAATATCTCATTAAAAAAAATTATTTAAAATTTCAAAGTTCCCTTTCCTGATAAGGATTCAGTATTAAAAAAATAAATAAGAAAATGAGAAATTTTCTTATCTATTAAAATTATCGTATTTCTTAATATTTCTTTCCATAAATTAAACTTTATAAATTTATCAAATATTTTTACCTCCCCCACACTAACATATCTATTCTTGTTCTATATATGATACAATAATTAAATATTATTGGTATATTTTCATTTTTGGTCTAAAACTTTTTTTCAATAAAATTTAATATCCATGTTAATAAATTATATTTTACAAATAATTATATATACAATTTCAAAAAGTCTTTGTACAAGTATAACAATTCGTCATTTACTCTACAAATAAATAAATTTAATTTATAAACTTTGTAAGTATATATATATCCTCAAATTAAAATTTTATTATATATCAAGAATTGATGTCATTAATTAACTTCAATATATACAAAAATACTACATCTATATCCCTTTTATTTATATCTAATTAAGTTACATATCATAAAATTCCTATTTTATCTTCACATTATTCGCTATTCAATTTAAAAGTAGTACTATTTATGGGTGAAATTAATAGTATTAACAATCTTATAAAAAATATCATAATATATTTTTTACATGTTAGAATAAAAATATCCATTAATTTTTTAATCATTATTGTTGATACATATATTTTAAAGCTTTCTTTTCTATCATACCATTTGAAATTTATTAAAAAAATAACAATCATTTTTTGTAACATTTGTTTCTTTTCATTTTCTTTGTTTTCCCTTTTTATTCATCTATTTATAAATATTTATAAATTATCCATTGTTTCATAAATTAATAGAAATTATTTCCATTATTATCCATTTCCGTTTATAGAAAATTCTATACTCATGTAGGTGTTCATTTTTCTCAATTTGTTTATATTATTTTTATCAAATTTTATAACTACAAATTATTATTAATTTCTATCATTTAAATTAATTCAATCCTTGTAGTAAACAGTAATCATTTTTAAATTATAAAATTTGAAGTTTGTTCTCTTAATTAAAATATCCTCCCTTTTTACTAAGTTATAAAAATAGAAAATATATTTTTTTACAATAAAAATAAAAATTTTTTGTAACCATCTTTTATACTAATTCTTTTTGTTGTTAAACCATTTCCAAATTTCCCGTTCATTTACTGTATATCATAAATTTTAAAATGGAATATATAATGAATTAAAATTTTTTATATTTTTAATAGAAACACATTCACTAAAATGTATTATTTTACTTTTATTGGTACATTTACCTTTTTAAAATAATAAATCATAAAAAAAATGTATATTTATTTTTAGAATCTATTAATATATCTCTTATTTTATTCTAAAAAATTTCTTCTTTGAAACAAAAATATGCTAAAATTAAGTATAATTAAAATATTCATTTTTACCATCTTTTTCCTCCATACATTTACTAGTGGTAACCATATTATTAGTGATAATGATGGAAAAATAAATTATGAAAAAAAGTAAGCATTGCATTAATATAAATAAAATTATAATTTTAAGATATTATCTTATTGTACCAATGAATGGGAATAGTAAGCATTCAGGAATGCCATCACCACCATCATTTAACCTACCAGAAGATAATGAAATACCTAATAGTTATGAAATTATTTGGGACAGCTTAGGAAGACCGAGAAGATATATAAAGAGAAATTCCAAAAAATGGACGAGACTTGGACCGATTTGGGGTTAACTTAACTCTAAATTTATATATTTATTTGAATAATTCTGAAACTCATCATTCATAATAAATTTTTCATCAAAAAAAGCTTATATATTGTTGATGAATAAATATATTTTTGAAAAGGTAATTTATTCATAAACATATATTTATAAAGCCTCAATAAACTTTATAAGGAAAATCTTTTATAAATATAATAAATATTTAAATGATTCCAAGAATTTTATCTATATTATATCTCAATCATCTCCATTTACTTACAATTTCATTTTAATATATACATATATGCTACAAAAAAAAATAATCTTTTATTAATTTTATATACATAAATAAAGGACAATTTTAATATCATTATTATTCACTTTTCATCGGTTTAAAGTTACCATACATCTCATAAAACATATCAGCAAAAGATAACCTTAAAAGACTATTATACTTATCATTATTAATAATCAACCAAAGTTTCTTCATAACTTCCGGATTATTTAAAGGATGTTTTAAACCGTGTTTTTCGATTTTTTCAAAATCAAAAATTGGCCTGGTAGATAAGATATATGCTAATTGATATTTTAACTGAGTATTATTTGTTTCCAAGCATGTATTTAAAACAAAATCAAATACTGGAACCATATTTTCCGTCCTAATCCTACCCATCATATCAATTAAACATAAAAAGGCTGTTTTCCTTATCTCAAAGTAGACTCCCTCTTTACATAATGGAATAAATGTATTAGGCTCTAATGGTATATGATCTGTTAACATTAATTTATATAATCCCTTTATACATGCTACCGTGACAACTCTTCCATAACTTGGTATCATCATATCCATGTTGTAAGCAAATGTTATCTCTGACAATACTCTCCTTATATCAGGATTCATCTTATTAACATTCCACAAATCTTTGTTATCCTTGTTTGGGTAAATCAAGTTACCCATCGCTGTGATGATACAGGACCTATAAAAATCATCTGCATACCTATTCAATGAATTATCATTATACTTGTGAAGATTCAATATAAAATTGAATGCATCCATATTTGGTATATTATTCCTTCCCTTCAACTTTGCTATTGATATTGGTAGAGCCTGTGTTAAGAAATAATGTTGGAGATGAGTTGAAGTTAATAAATAATTATTTGATCTCGGTAAATCTAATGAACTTTTACAGGAGAAAAATTTTTTTAACGACTGTAAAATTTTTGATGGATTCGTTATGTCAACTCTTTCTTCCATATTCAATTTATTGGTTATCCTTATCAACATTTCAGCAGCAGCTATCTTTACGCGGTAAAAGAAATTTGTATTATCCAACGATTCTAATAATAGTTCTTGAGTCTCTGAATTTGCAAATGGCTCCAAATTTTCTATCGCCACAAATTGTGCTAAAACGTCTCTTTCATAACGTAGCATATATTGCCAATTATGTTGTGGCTGACGCATCCTAACTCTCCTAACTAATTGTAAATCAGGATCAAAACGTATCCATAACACTGGTGATTCTGTATCCATTAAAGAAGTCAAATCTATTTCAACTTCATCCCCTGTATGTAATGGAACTTTCTTCTTCTTCAATCTTCTACCTTTCGACTTTGCATTTAAGTCGTGCTTTGTTATCTTTGAATCTATTTGTATTGTATGATGAACTGGGCCATCACTCTCCTGAACAACAACAGTTAAAGGTCCCACATATGTTTGAAAACCTTTATCATTTCCTGCTTCTTGCGTTAACTGTAATTCTATCATATTCTTCTTCTTATTGAAAGAATATTGAACATCAAAATTAGCATGACCACCACCATAAATACATTGCTCCATGAATGATGGTAATTCTTGTCCAGTAATATTAGTTATAGTCTTGAAAAATGATTCCGTCGACACACACATATTCTCCCATTCAGCACATTTGGATAACTTCTCCGAGACCGTCAATGCCATTGATAAGACTCTTTGAATAACCTTAAAAAATGTATCTTTACCTAATCTCATTTGAAGAACACGTAACAAAAAGTGTCCTTTTCTATATAAATTATCTACATAAATAGGTGAAGCCGTTTCTGGAGACCGTGGATCAAAATGTAATCCTTTCCATTTCCCTTCCAACTTATCAATCCCTTCCTCAGTCAATGAACCAGGAAATTCATTTTCAGATAAAAACTTTGCCTGTGTCTGACATTGAAGTCTTGAAATCATTCGAGTTTTTTCACAATCTTTAAATGGCCTCAAAAAGATTGGTCCATACTTTGATTCATATGTACATACAGCCTCCATAATTTTTGATATTTGATACATGTACTCTGAATGCCCAAAGTACTTTTCAACGTATAATGTTGTTAAAAATCGCGCCAATGATCTTATTAACCATATATCAAGCCAATCATAGATATTGACAAGGCATCCAAAGTATTGTTGAGCTACAGCATGAGCAAAATGTTGTCTGACATCACGAACTGTGTCAAAAACTTTTTTATGATACAACAATGATAAATTAACTATTGTCAGAGATGAGTACGTTTGAGTCTCTCTTTCCAACTCATCAACAAAAATAATATGGTAATTATTAAAAGGAAATTTACAACCTAAAAGTTCTTCATAAAATTCCAGCGTTCTCAATTGGTGTTCCATTGTATGCTTGACAAGTGGCAATAAATTGGGTGGGTAGTAACATGAAACTTTGGGTACATCTCCAAAAGAATATTCATGAAGATTACCGGCAGCAAAACCAACATTCATAGGAGATGTTGGTACAACCTGCTCAAAGATAAAACATTTCTCCGTTCCATTAGATTGTAATGATACATCTATTAACTCCCCAACAGCAGCTGCCATATACTCGGCTGGAGTTGTAATTTCAAATCTCCATATCTGAAGATTATTAGGAAAATCTATACATGGTAACCATTGATGAGTTGAAGATAAATTACTCGTTCTAATTGTATACATATGAACACCATCCAAATTTTCTTCGTTCAACAAAGTTGTAAAATGAATTCCATGTTGAGGATTTTTAACCATACCTTCTATACATACATTCAAAGTTTCACTATTCTTAACTTTATCCTTCCCGCCCTTGTTAAGTGTAATCAACATCCTTTGATGAACATTTGACACATTCATAGCCTTCTTATACTGATTTGATTGGTACTTCAGAAAATGAATATCATTTTCATTGTACTGCATTGTATTACTATTACTTTTCTTAAACAAATTTCTTCTTATATACACAACATCCTCACCTTCCATCGATACAACCATACTTTCATCAGGTATCTCATTTGGGAGCAATATATCTGTAAAAAGATATAATTACTATTAAAAATTTTCTTTCTACTATCTTACTTACCATTTCCTATATGCAATTCCAGTTGAAATATTTCCTTCTTTAATGGAGCAATCGCAAGCTCAGTCCGGAATTGAAATGTTTTCTTTTGGAAATCCATATTCTTTATACATACTAGTTGGGAGATCACCCGGTATGGTAGTGGTTCTTCAGGTTGGAGAGACATTCTTTAATTAAATGATTAGAAAATATCAAAGAAATTCGTGGAAAAAACATACGTGTTTTGAGCAGAAATATTTTGGAGAGTTACGTTAGAGAGAAAACATTGGAGAAATATTTACTTGAAGATGTTTTAATTTTATCCCTCTATATACTTAGAGGAGAAAAAAATAGGCAAAAAATAATTTTTAAAAATTCGACCGGAAACGATTTTTTCTTTTTATTTAGGTTATGGTGATAATATTTCCAACAACGGATGTCTTATAAGTCTTCGGGGGAAAGGTCGTTATGAAAAGATAACTTTTTTTTCATTTAGAGTCGATTACTATTTTGATGATAACTTTTTTATTTTTCAATATTTTTCTTAGCTTTTTGCGTCATTTGAAAGATAATAAAAAAAATATTTGTTTTAAAAAAAATTTCAAAATTGAAAAAAATTATTTTTTTAATTTTTAATTATAATTAAATGCCATTAGGATTGGTTGTTGTTTGACAGAAATCTAAACTATATCTACTTCAATAAGACAAACAAACGGTTAATGTTCACATTGATATTTTCCTGGTAGATAAATACACGTGGTTCTAAACCAACAAAGGGAGCTGTACGTTATGAATATATGTAAAGATAGCAAAAGATATTATTAAAGAAGTAAATTGGGATTCTTTAAGAATGTTTTTTATTTGCGTATAAAGAGATATCAAGAAAGTTAATAATAAAAAGGTAAAGTTTTCATTGAAATCAAAAATATCTGTTTTTAAAGAATATTTTTTAAATTAATCATTATAATGATTATGCTTCCATGATAAATTCTTAAAAGTCCACAAAAGTTAAAAACATTCTATTCACAATCAATCTTTGAATGACTCATATTTGATGCCTTAGGATGTTGTCCTCTGAAATTAATACTCTTATATTTATCCTTCAAAAGTTCTAAATTAATATCAGTAACTTCTTGAGTAATATTTCTGCAAACAAGAAGAGACATATATTTAGCATTGTTATAAATCATAATGCTGTTAAATGGTTCTATGATATCCACAAAACTTTGACAACCACTGTCCTCTGAATCAAAATCTTCAACAATAAACCAATTGATTGTTGAAAGAAAATCCAATTTTTTACATTTTTCAACATCTGGAGGCATTCCATCTTCCGTATCCTTGTATATATCTTCGAAAGTCTGTTTAAAAATGTCAAGATCACATGTACATACAACCCAGACACTAGCAACACTAAGATGATGTTTCATTTCATTAAGAGATAAGGTTTTTTTATTCATTATAATTTTGTGATCATAAATTCTTAAAAGTCCACAAAAGTTAAAAACATTCTATTCACAATCAATCTTTGAATGACTCATATTTGATGCCTTAGGATGTTGTCCTCTGAAATTAATACTCTTATATTTATCCTTCAAAAGTTCTAAATTAATATCAGTAACTTCTTGAGTAATATTTCTGCAAACAAGAAGAGACATATATTTAGCATTGTTATAAATCATAATGCTGTTAAAGGGTTCTATGATATCCACAAAACTTTGACAACCACTGTCCTCTGAATCAAAATCTTCAACAATAAACCAATTGATTGTTGAAAGAAAATCCAATTTTTTACATTTTTCAACATCTGGAGGCATTCCATCTTCTGTATCCTTGTATATATCTTCGAAAGTCTGTTTAAAAATGTCAAGATCACATGTACATACAACCCAGACACTAGCAACACTAAGATGATGTTTCATCTCATTAAGAGATAAGGTTTTTTTATTCATTATAATTTTGTGATCACTTCCTTCCAAAAAATAGGCTAATGCTTCAGCCATTATTTGTCCTTTTTTTTTATTTTTGACAAGAACAATAGCTTTCAATTTTCCATCCGGCTGATTGTTATGCATCCATTTTGCTAATCCTAACAACCAGGTTGTTGTCTTTCCACATGGGTGATCGCCATAAAATAAAGCATTATAAGAAAGGTCACTATCAATAAGATTTATACCTTCGATTTGAAACTCTGATAATCCAATGTATTCCCGACTAATTAATTTTTGTTTAATAACAGGTTGTAAGAAAGGGATATCATCTATTTTTGACGCCATTCCTTATCGTTCCTTAATAAATAGGAAAGAAGTTGAATAAACACCTAAAAAGAAAAGAATATTTTATTTAGTTGGTGTAATCGAAAAGTATGATATATATATGTATATATATATAATGTACAATAAATGTCTAAAATAAATGTTCTCATTCTTTTTTAATGTATTCATTTTTATGAAGAGTAAGAAGGAAAGGGAAGCGAAATGTCTTTGTTTATGATTTCTATGATATGACTTTTAAAAATGATTGTCTTAAAATTTTAATATATGATTACAAAATTAAATATTTTGTATTAAAAGTTTTTATAATATTAAAAAGCAATATTATTATGTATTCTCCAAAGTGCCAAGATAGTGCAATTAGTGTGTACATGTAAGTATACGCCGAAGGAATGTTAATTTACATAGGAGGAATGTGGATGGAAAAGAGTGCTTAGTAATAATGTATATCGACTAACAAAATATTTCTCATTTTTTACAATTATACTTTATCATATGTTCAATAGAAAAATGTATCAAATTAATAAGAGTTTATTTGTTGCAACAGAGAAAATGATAATGTGCGAATAATGAAAAAAAAATTGATTTCCATTATAATGCTTGTAAAAAATTATGTTTAAAAAAGTTTTAGAAACTTGGAAAACCATTGAAGGGTTGTGTAAAAAATTCACATCTTCTAAGACTATAGGTGATTGTATCAGTAAGTGGAGTAACTTCAATTGGTTTATAATTACTTTTCATGTAGTCATAAGCATATTCATGGCAATATTTTACAAGTAATCTACAAACTAATATCAAAATATATTTGTAATTCCTTCTTCTCATTAGAGTTAAATAATTTTCCAAATAGGTGTTAACAGAAACAAGATCATACTGTAATCCTTGAAAGGTTTCATAACTATCAATGATAATAAATTTTATTTTGGTGAGATTGTTTGGTAACTCATGTTCACAATCTTTTGAAAGTTTTTTCAAATCCAATTCATTGATAAACCAAATACTTTTGCCTCTCAATGTATAAAATATATTTCCAACTGGTTTTTCATCTTCGCTCACATATATGGAATGATCAGTACCCTGGAGATAATATTTGAGAATATTGGCTATCGTCTTTCTATCATTAATCGTTTTAATAATTATTAAGGCCTTCAATTCATCATCAGCCTTATTTCCATGCATCCATTTTGCCAATCCTAAGATCCAGCCAATTGTTCTTCCAGATTTTCGTCGACCATGAATGATGAGATCAGTGGAAAAATCGTCATCCATAATTTGTATGACACTTTTTTGTCCACCATATAATCTTCTAAAATTGCTTCCTATACATCTTGTCTTTAGATCTTTTGGCAAGGAAATTCCATATTCAATGTTATTTCCACTACCATCTGATACGGATGGACTTCTTAACATGATGTAATCAATTTTGTTTATATATCTAAAACTGTTTTATAATATGTTTAGAGAAAATGATATAAATATTGTTATTGTTTAAAACAATTTATAGAAAAAGATAAAAAGATTATAAATATTCATTAGTAAACGACAGAGAAAAGAGTGCATCTTTTAAATATTATATCATTGCTCCTTCATATTTGCGTGCTTTAGTGCATGTTTATTGGAACATTGATTTTAATTCAATATGTGCTAAAAATAACAGTTTTTATTATATATATAAACAATTCACTTACGACAAAAAACTCCATCAAAAAAAGCTAATTTGTCATCAAAATTGACTTGGAATACATCCAAAGGTTCCATATTAATTTCTTTATAAAAGTGTTTTCTCAAAATTTCATTTTTTATAAAAATAACTTCCTCGTCAATTTTTTTACATGTAACAATGGATTTAAAAAAAACATTCTTTTCATACATCATCTTTGCATACTCTTTCATAGATAGACTTAAAAGAAATTCATTTTTTTCATCATCAATAAATATATCATCAAAAATTAAATAATAAAGGCTATGCATAAATTTGAACGCCTTATTATTCCATAATTTATCTCTAAAAAAAAGGATACTTTCAGGATAGACAATCCAGATGCTTTTTTGAAAAATATTCTCCTTGATGCTATTCTCAGAAGATATATTTGGTCTTGATTCTATCTTATGATTGGTACCCTGTAAAAGATAATCTAAGGCATCTCTTAACAATTCTCCTTGTCTATAATTTTTAACCAAAACTATAGCCTTTAACTTGCCATCCGGAGGTGAATAATTTAAAAATTTTGTTAATCCTAACATCCAACTAGTAGTTTTTCCATAATTTCCATTCCCAGTTAAGATAACATCCATTCTATGTTCTTTATCTATCATTTTGAGAGCCTTGTACTGAAGGTCAGTTAGTTGTTTAATTCCAACATTATTTAATAGCTCCTCTATTTGTGGTGAAAATAGTGTTTTCAGAGAGGGAGTCTTATCTTCTTCAGTGTCAGACATTATTATTTATAATATATATGTAGTTCGTTAGATATTATGAATAATTGGGTCTAAAATATAATGTATTATGTCTGTTTAATAAGTAATAATTAAAAGTATAGGTTAAAAATGTATATGTTTAACGCAAAATGGCAGGAGAAGGAATCATATCTTATAATATATATTAAAGTAACAACACATACAATTATAAAAAGAGGGAAATAATAAGGAGAGAGATGAAATATCTTTGTTTCTTAATTTTATTTCCTTTTATATTGTTTTATGATAATCATTACATATATATATGTTTCTATAACTCCAACCAATGTTCCTACACAATAGTTAAAATGGAATAAATTAAAAGGGGTGGAAGAGAGAGATAGCTCTTTTTTATTTTATATAATTTTAATAGAAAATATGTATATACATATATATGTCTCTATATATGTTTTAGTAGTTGTAAAATTAAACATTCCCAATCTCTATGTATGTTTATTCTTAAGAAGTTAAAGTGCATCAATAATTTTTTTTTTCCATTTAATTTTGAAACTATGGTCATACACTACTTTTGGGTTGGTTGTTAAATAAAGCATTTTTTTTTATTACCCCTTTATAATTGATATAAATAATTTATTAGTTCAATAAATAAATAAATGTGTTAAATAGAGAGGGAAGAGAATAGCTTTTTACATCCTAAATCATTGAATATAAAATTTACCAACTTGGGGATTTTTTTAAATGATTATAAATATAAATAATAAAGAAGGAATATGAATTTTATACTTTTAAATTCAGAAATGAAATTGACACATAAATTCAAAATAAAATATATATATATTTTTATTTTTATAAAAAAATGATTAGAATTTTCAAATTATGAAACTTTGATAACGCCCCCTGATTATATAGTGTAGCATCTAAAAGTACAGTCATTTATAGCTTGATAATAATAGTTCTAAGAATAATTATGACAAAAAATCGATTTTTATAAATAGAAAATTGTTATCTTTAATTATTTCCAGAAACTTCTTTTAATAAAATAATAGAAAAAAATAAGAAATTTTTTTATTAGTACTGAAAATGTTTTCAAACGTTGTTGATTATAGAAAATCAATCCATTGTTTAAATAATTAAATATTTCTTATTTTTCTTCAACAATTTTAGTAAAGCTGTTTAATTTTGAGCAAAAATTGAATCTTAATATTCCAAATATTATCTCTGAGACAAAAAAGAGTAAAACAAATATACTAAATGGATATCTATATGCAATTAGATAGATAATATAGGTAACGAAACAAGCTATTTCCAGTACTAATGCGCCATATCCAAGAGCTGTAACCAATATAGTATATTTCTTGAATCTTTTCCAATCCCACATAAATAATGCTAATATAATTAGTATGATAATATTTAAAATTTGATAAAGACATATAAAGACTATAAAAGAAATGTATGCGGGATGTGAAGTAGGTTCAATTTTCAGAAAATCTCTTGCAGATCTAAAATGTCCACAGTCTGGAAGAAGAACTGTTCTACATAAATTTTCTTCCACTAAAACAATAAATTTATGTTTCAAAATATATGAATATACTTACAGATATTGTATTGATACAAAATTAAAAAACATATTGTTGAAGTACAAAAGCATAGAATTGTGATAACACCAAAAAGGCTAGTATAGAAAGGATTTATCTTCAATTCAAATTTTTCCGCAACCATTTCATATGAATAATTTTTATTTAATCTAATAACTTTTCGAAATAGATGTATACCATTTATATTGAAAAATTATAATTCTCGAAGAAAAATATTTTTATCTGAAACATTTGATTAATCATTCATTGCTTTTCGAAGGAAAATGTTTCTATTATTACTTTGTTTATGTAATTTAAAAAGTTTCGCATTTTTATAACCTTTTTAAAATATCAAAACTTTTAATATGATAATATTTTTTATCAAAATACTTATTATTAATATATTTTTAAAAATTTTTATTATATAAATTTTATTTAAAATGATAAAAAATTCAAATTAAATTACCGGAATTACAATATAAAAAATAGTTAAAACTATTACAACGTATATGAATTAAATAAAATAAAAACTAAATTTTGATTGAGGTTATACTTATCATTAATAGGTATATTACAAAATTATTGTGAACTATTTGAACTACCACCAAAGCTACTCGTACTATCTTCATAACCACTATCATCAATATTCTTGTGATCTTCTTTTCCAGATTCAATTGACATTTCTCTCCCTATAGAATTTACTGGTGTTATTTTTTCTTCAACCTCTTTAATATCAACTTCATTAAATTTTCTTGTTACATATTCAATAACATCATCAAATATTTTTTCTTGTAACTCACAACCTTTAATTGTAAATATACCATGATAAGCTCTGTCATAATTTTTCCATTCAACATTTACACCTAATCTTTCAAGTTTCTTAGCATATAATATTCCTTCATCTCTTAATACATCATATTGACATGTAACAACCATTGCATCACACATACCCATTGTCTCTTCATCAGAAGCAAAAAGAGGAGCAAAATCTGGATTGAATGCAGCATTTGAGAATACTTCAGCAAAATCCTTATCTGGAGGTGGATGAGGTTTTGGTTTGTAAACTGTAGAATTTATAATTTCTTTTGGTAATAAAGAAATATCTAAATTTTTAACGACATTCGGATGTTTACGGACCTCTTCTGTTGTGCAACTATTTGACATTACTTTTCTAATATTTTCTTTCGTTGCTGGAAGACCTAAATATAAGAGTACAGCTCTTGTTCCCATCTTTGGTTGTAGTAAAACTGTATTCTTATATAATGCATAACATTCTTGGAATGAGGGTGATTCACATTCAAAGCATGATACAACTGGATATAATAATACTTGACACTAAAAATATATATATATATATTAAATAATAAAAAAGAAACATACATTTAAATATGAAGCTTTCTTCCTATTATCTCTTAAGGCCATTACAGCACTAAAATTGCCTCCAGCACTATCTCCCATTACACAGACTTTTTTATTATTTACTCCATATTTTTTATATTCCTTAAGACAAAATTCTTCCACAACATTCCAACAATCATTAACACCAGCAGGGAAGATAAATTCTGGAGCACGTCTATAATCAACAGACAAAACCACGCATCCTGCTTTCGTTGCTAAATCAAAACATGTCTCATCATAATATTTAGCTTTATTATGTAACCAAGCTCCACCATGAAAGAAAATAATAGCACCATCATTCTTCTTAATTTCGTCATCCGGTACATATATCCTGCATGGTACACCATTAATCATGACATTATCAACTGTCAAATTTTTTGGTACCTTAACTATTTCTCCAAAATGTTTACATATAAATCTTACCACTCTTCTCTCATATTTTATTCTTTTTTTAGCGCTATAAACCTTTTCAATTATATCTCCCGGATAATTGGACATCAACTTCATTACAACATTAGCCTTTTTGAGAAATTCCCTATTGGAAATATCCTTTGGAAGTGGTGGAATTATCATTTTTACCTTATGACGGAGGTTTTTAAAGTAACTGAAAATTCTACAAATAAAAATAGGTTAATAATAAAAAAAGAAATGAGTTAAAATATTATATAACGTTTCTTTAAAACAAAAAAATAAAGATAATAATATTTTTAATTGCACCATTATATATCTTTAACCCTTCACATTAAGGAATGATAAGATAATAAATGAAGGAAAAGTATGTGCATATGAAATTTTTCAGTGTTCATTAGTTTCATGTGAAATATAATTTTTTATGATTTTTATATGTTGCATAAAAAGTGTAAATATTAATATAAATGATTAGATAGGGTGTTTATTAAAAAATATTTTGCGATTAAATACATATATCACTCATATTATATATATATACTATATATATAAGTATGCGAATATTAATTTCAATGTTAAGAATATATATAAAATTTTTTTTAAAATATAAAATATTTAAGATTAATGTTGTCAATAATAAATCTGTTAAATAGCAAAAATGAGCTTTTTTAACGAATCTATTCTGTCTTATTTTAGCGCCTACAATTTATTAGTATGAAAGTTGATAATAATAAGAAGTATATTTGATAATAAATAAGTCGAAAGATAAAAAAGACAAAGGTCATAAAACATAAAGTATTATATTTTTAGTAGCAATTTGTTAAATGCCAATTACTAGTGATGGTATTACAACGATAAACATTTTTCTAATGCACATATCCGTCCCTCCATCTATTGTTTTATACCTTTCGTGTCAAATTGAACGATTAAAATAAAAAAAGCAACATATCGTTACTCGAAGAAAGGTATAATGATAGAGTTAAATGTCTGTTTGAAGTATAAATTGAATTATTTTAACCCTTAAACTAATAATACAACATAAGTTAGAGAAATACATAACTTGATTTACTAAATCATTACTTCAATAATTAGTCATCTTAACTATATAGTAACGTAATCTTCCATCGATCATATTGGAGATATTTCAATTTAATTAATTTGAAAAAAATGAATATAAATTCAACTAATATTGAAGTACATAAAATTAAATTATTTCATGGCTATTGATTCAATGACATATTTTATCCTTTCTAACATGTTCTTTTTTTGTACTCTTTGTTTAAATTTCAAATGACAAATATTAATAACAGTGATGAATATATCTATCAAAAAGTTATTTATTTATATTACTCACAAACAAACGTTATTTGAAAAGGAAGAAAAAAAGAATTTGTTAAGAAAATGTTCGGAGATGAAATTTGTGCTTTTATGTGTTTTTTTCAAAATTAAAAAGAAAAATTATTTTAAATAAATATTTATCAACGAGAATATATATATATATAATATAAAGGTACAAAATTTATAAAATAGGTAAAAATTGGAAGGAAAATATATTTGTGTCTACTTTCTTCTTAAACATATCTATGTATAGAGAGTATTTAGTATTTTGAGGAAGTTTATGTATTAACATATAAGAGATTTTTAGTAAAATCCCTTATCTGAGAGAAAGTTGTTTGCATAGAGATATATAAATGATTATATATAAATGAATTGTTAATGAGTAATTAAATTTTTGAAAAGTTAAATTTGTTAGTATATATTTATTTAACAAAAATTGTATAAAACTTAAAATAAAATTAACTTTGTATAAAACAAGATATTTTTGGAAAATTTGACTAATCATTTTTTGGTTATAATTATATTTCTTGTTTTTAAAAATATATACAAAAAGTTATCCTTATCTAAAATTTATATGTTAAACTGATACGACGAAACAATAAATAAAATATAACAAAAAAGTAAAGAATGAATTTCATATGAAAAATTTGGGGTAAAATAAAATTTTTATCAATCTTCTTTTCTTAAATATTATCTTTAAAAAGACTCTCCTTCTCAACTATATATCTATTCTAAACTATGATAAAACATGTAATATTAAAAAGAGTTACTTTTATTATCAGTTTATTAGAAAAGAAGAAAAAAGCCATATATATTGTAAGAAAGAAATATTTTTAAAAAATTGATATTATTATGAGGACTTAAGCAATTTTAGTTAGAAAAAAATAATATAATATTTAAACATTCTTATAGAAAGAATGATAAAGTTTATAAAATGGTATGGTAAAACAATTTATTATAATTTATTGGGTATACTTTATATTAGAAATATTGAAATGCATATAATAAATTATTTTTATTGGACACTTTTCTTAAACAAAGTAATGATGAAAATATTAGAGTTTACTATTTTCATTATTATTATTATTATATGTATGTTAAATCGAATAGTGAATAAATTGTGTGATATTATATAGGATTCATTTTTATTTATATTAATAATGATAAGATGTTTATTATTTTAAATAAATGGGACAGATAAATATTGTTAAAAGATCAAATATAATGTAGTTAAATACCGTGATATAAATAGAGTAGATAATAGTTATAATTAATCATTTAAAGGAAGTATTTGCACACACAAATGATCAAATTTTAAACTCAAGAATGACTTAAATAACTAATTATCTATTTTATGTCTATATATTTTATAATGTAAAAATAGAAAAGCAATTAAGAAAAACAATCACATTAATGTTTATTAATTGTTTAGCATGAACATTTAAACAACAAAATTTTCTTTAAAACACTATAACAACATATTCCTAAGTATCTACTAAAAAAGATAGAAACATTGCAACAAGTATAATATTTTTCTATATATAATTTTTTTTTTGACTAATATAGATAGACATAAACATTAAAATGAAAACTCTTTTTAAAGCACCACAAAATGATGAATTTAACAAACTTTTTTAACCACTATATATATATATCATCAATTTGAAGGCTCTATACAAAATTTAAAAATATAATTTTTCCAAAAGTATTAATTTCACAAAATTTGTCTCTAATAAATTACATTACTTCTCCTTTTCTATAAATAAAAATTCATTACTTTTCTTTTTGTGAAATTACATTTTTAGAATTAAATTAGAAAAAACGTATCTTTTTATATGGGAAAATTTATACCATACCTGTACTCTAACTTTTAACGCTTCAGTTAATATCAAATAATGTTATATAATAGAACAAAATTTCTAAATACTTTTATCTCTCTTTTTATTTGAGGGTAAGCATTTAACAATATGTGTATTATAACAATAAAAAGAATTGAAAATAATACTACTTTATTGATATAGGTTAAAATTTTATTAACTTTTTCATTGTTTATAATATTTCGATATTTACTCGTTAGACAATGTTTGTATTTAAATAATAATAACAATATATTAATTAATATCACCACATGTAATAAGTATTCAAAAATGATATCATACATGAATTATTTTGAAATTATGATAAATTATAAAAAAAAATTATATTTCAATTATATAATAAATCTAATAATAATTTTACATACATTATTTTACAAATTAACCCCTTAATCTATTCTTGTTATAAAGATTTAAAATTTTATCGTACATTCCGGCAGCATAATACTTACAATATTTTTTGAATGTTTTTCTATCTTTTATAATAGGTAAGATAGATCCAACCAAACATTCTTTTGTGGCACACTGGCACAAACTTGGGACATGTAACTCCTTCTCAATTTCATTTCTCTTCTTAATACATTTTGCACAGCATACATGGTCACAGATACCAAATACTTTGACCTCTTTTGATAGGCAATCCCTCATACATGCATCACATTTGACGTATTTATCAACAAATTTTCCCTCCTCTCTAGTAAAGTATTCGGTGGCACGAAAAGATTCTTCCAATCTATCACTTTTAGATCTTTTCTTACTACTACTACTACTGCTTGAATCCTCCAACGATTTTTTCGCCTTCTTATCTTGTTCCTTCTGGTAGTCACTCTCCTTAACAATTCTATCATCAGATACAAGAAGGTATGCTGAACTATTATTTGTGATCAGTTGTGGTATTGGTCCAATTTCATCATACTTATCTTTAAGTCTTTTCATCCCATCCGTATCTACCCAACTGATATCGTACTTGAATGTTGATATACCATTATCATTCCTAACAAAATCAAACTTGATATAATTGTGTAATTGGATTGTATGTGACGTTGAAGTCAGTATTAATGGCAAAATATCATTGATGTTGTAATTTTTTTCTCCGACAGACATAGTGTTTGAAAAAAAAAAGATAGAATAGTATAGGAATAAATTTTATTTTATAATACCTTTAATATACATTATTTGAAATTAATAATCAAATTTTAAACTGCACATTATTCAGTAAGTAAGGATCAATTACTAATTTGAATAACAAATACGCTTCACCAACTTGTTTTTTACAGTTAAGACACTTTACGATATTTTGTTGTAAATTGGTGATCCTTCTCACCTACCCAATGGGTTTTTTGAGAATTTAATTTTTTTTATTAACATATTAATAATATTCATATTTAATAATGAAAAAAGAATTTATAAATATTTATAATTTTATAATGTCTACATTATTTAAAACCATTTCATGCCCTTATCTTTCTTTAATCCACTTTATGTAGTAGAAGGACAAAATCAATACTAGCATTCTCTTCATACTATGTACTCATTCGTGTTATTATTATATACTTTTATGCGATACGTTATATATTATCATTAATTTATAAAAATTTATTTTAGCATATTAAAAATGGTTATCAAAACCAATAAAATATTATTATTATTCCTATTTATTCTATCTATTCACCAATTGACGCCAAAAGAATCTACAAATAATGAAGTAATTGAAGATGATGGTGATGGTTTTGAAGCATTCCAGGAACCAGAGAAAGATGTTGAAGAATTAGATATCAGAGATCCTCAAGGTGGAGTACCAAAAAATCCAGCTGTAGTTCCAGATTTGTCAACTAATTTACCAGGACTCCGTTTTGAATATTGCTATTCTTGTGGTTATAAACAGGCCTTCACTCAATACCAAACAATTATCTTGGAGAAATATCCTAATATTGTTATTGAAGGAGAGAATTATTCACCTGTCTATTGGAAATCATCAATGGCTCAGATTATTGGTATCATTAAGTTTGCTTTTATCTTCTTAATTGTTACTGGTAAAGATCCTTTGATGATAGTAGGTATATCAATTCCAACCTTATCAAATTGGCTTCTTACAAATAAAATTTCATCCTGTATGATGATTTTCATGCTATCGAATATGATTGAAGGAATGTTAATGTCAACTGGAGCATTTGAGATATTTATTGGTAAAGAAAGAATATGGAGTAAATTGGAAAGTGGTAGAGTTCCATCACCACAAGAGCTCTTAGCTCTTATTTCTCAACAACTTGAGTTGAGTGGTGCCAAGAGTTCCAACTCATTCAGCCAATACAATTTTAATGAATAATTGTTTTATTATTATTATTGTTTTCTTTACCTATCTCTTTGTATACTTAAAAAATCCTATTTTTTAAGAAACTTTATATATACACTAATATTAAGATGGCTTTTTTTATTATTAAAAATAGACTTTACTTACACTATTCAGTTATTATTAATATCCGAATAAAAATTATAAATTTATTGTGTTTTATCATTGAGTAATAATAAACCAAAATTATCATTATCAAAAAAATAACAAAATACACATTATATTTAATTTCTTTCTCTATATGTAAAAATTCATTTTAACAGGTATAATATTTTTTTTTTGATATCGATAACTCCCGTACACGCAAATTGATAATATCGTGTACATTTTCACAAAAAAATAAAATATAATAAATTTTTAAACAATAACGACATTTATTATTTAATTTTAAATATAATCTATATAAATAAAAAATAAATACATACAATGAAATATAACTTTTTTTACTTATTAGTTTATTTTACTTCTATAAACATAATATTTAATAAAGAAGATAACATTTTATAATAAACTCATTTTATTTTTACCTACTAACTGAATAGCTAGAGGTTATTTATTTTTATACTCTTAATTATTTTTCCCAGTGTTCTTGTTGTTATTGTAGATATTTAAATTGTTTATTTACTTTAATGAAATATTATTCCATTACGATGCTTTCATCTCCTGAATCTGCTTGATAAGGTAAGCCTTCTCGTCATTAAATTGTTCATCTTCAGTCCTATCTGTATGGAAATTTGTTAAAAATTCAACCAATTTCTCCTTATTTCTTATTAATATATCCAATATTGGTCTGGGACGATTTGGATTAGCAACAAAAACTTTGAAGACATGAAAAGCTTCAAATTGAATTGATCGAGACTTCTCACGTAACATGATCATCATTAATTTCAAATTCTCTGGATTTGAGATATATCTTGTCATTACATTAAAATTATGCCTATCAAGTAACAATTCACCTAGTAATTTTAAACTTTGCCTTCTCGATACATAATTATCCGACTCCAACAACTTCTGGTAATGTTCAAAAAATTTATCATAATGTAAATCCAAAAATTCAGCTGCCATCGTCTTATGTTTTGTTATCAAGTCCTTAAGAGTGGTAAAAGCATCAGAAGCTATATCAAATGAGGATACCTCAACATATTGAAAAAAATCATAAAAATATTCACTATATAATATCAATTTTGCCAAATGTTCATGTCTTATGCATTCTCTTAACATTGAACCACATGATATTGCAATATCCGGTGATTCGTAACCTTTAACAAGCATTCTCAATATATCTGGTCGTGTACTGAGAAATTCAACAGTTGGAGAACGTGTCCCAATTTGTCTTCTAAGTAAATTATTAAATATTAAAGCAACGTCCTTCTTTGATTCAAAGTCAAAACGTGACAAATGTTTTATCAACAATGGTATAACAGTAGTCCCATAAATTTCTTGTGCTAGCTGGCCAACCTATAATTACATATATTAACGATTATACATTTTTTTNTACCTGTTCCTTATTTGGTTCTTGATCATCCTGCCCATATATAATATTTTTCATCTGTTGTAAGGCTCTCGAAACCTCTTCGACAGCTTTCTCCATCTTTTTATCCTTTTCACCCTTATTAATTGTTTCCAAGGCCTCCTTCAAACTTTTAATGATCTCGGGAGGAGATTTATGTGATTTTCCAAATAATGGTAATGGCATTTTGTCTTTCCTTCTTTACAAATTAGAGAGATAATAAAATAATAATAAATATAGAAATGATTAGTTCTTATTTATTTTTGTCTTTTTTTAAATTGGTGTTAACAAAAATAAAACCTAAAAGTAGGGAAGAAAATAAAGATTAAAAAATAGCGGAAGGAATCACGTAGTCTATTCTCTTAATCCTTCAATCACATTAGATTGTTGAATACGAATACTCTCTTTTCATTCAACGAGGTGTATATAACCTCCAAAAACAAGATGAACATATTCCTTCGTTTTAAGATATATTCTAGGTTACTTGGAATGATGACACTCGTATCTATGGGGGGAAAAGCTTTCCTTCTTATTGTTTACATATATCGCTTCATCATATAGTCAATTGGATTTTAATATTTTTATTAAAAAATTATTATCAAATTATCAATTGTGATAAAAATATAATGAATATTTAAATAATGTGTCAAATTTTTAAAAATAGTCTTTAGAGTGTTTTATAAGAATATGATATGTAAGTTTATATATAATTAACTGATTAATTGATTTTAGTTGTGAGAAAAGATAAGAAGTTTCTTAAAGTATTACTTTTGTATTACACAAAGGAGAGGAAATTATGAAATATTTGTGGCAAAAAAAAAGAAATAAAGAAATAGTATAAAAGGGTAAGTGATGGTA
The DNA here is from genome assembly GCA_000941615.1 of Parastrongyloides trichosuri. NCBI lineage: Eukaryota > Metazoa > Nematoda > Chromadorea > Rhabditida > Strongyloididae > Parastrongyloides > Parastrongyloides trichosuri. The sequence continues at coordinate 38,204 of LM523180.1, read as the reverse complement.
TTAAAATAGAAATATTTGTTTAAGTAATATAAAGTACAAAAGATATAAATATCTATAACTACTTTTTGATTGCACATAATTGTGGGTAAATTTGATGATACAAAATATATTGATAACAAAATAAATTAGACATAAAAAATGTAAGGTGATTATGTATAATATAATATTAAATTGAACAAAGGTTTTATCTATTATTATAATATTATATATATATATCAAGACAAAATGAAAAGTGAGTCCCGTTCATATCTTCTTATTTCTAAATGCATATTATGTTGGGGTGAGAGTAAAAATGTATATATGTAAATATTGTTAAAAGTAATGACTCAGAAAATGTATATGAATCAAGAATTTTTTGGTAGGAATGGGTGAATATCAAATAAATGTATACGTCTATGTATACATATATTTTGGTGAGTTAAAAGAATTATAAAAAAGAAGAACTACTTCACAAAAGGAGTTAGAAATATTTTCCAAGAAGATATATCTTTCCTTTTTTATTACTATAATATAGCTTAAGATTTTTTTTTCTTTTAACTCCATTTTTATTAGTTACTTAGAAAAATTAGTTTGATAAAAACTATATATTTTTTGTTAATGTTATTAACTTTTCTCAAAATTAAAATATTATGACTGTGGAAAGAAGGTTCCTTAAAAATAAGAGATTTTGTAAAGTTTATAAGATATTTCTTTTGTTGGGAGAGATTAAAAGTAAGGATAGATATAAATCAAAGTATAGTAAAAGTAGAAGATTAAAGTTATTATAGGATGAAAATTATATATATATATATATTAAGAAATATTATATAATAATTAAAAAAAATAATATTTTATTTGGGATAGTGAATACAATCAACATATGTGAAACATTTTTGAAGAAGAATATTATAAAAGTATCATTATATATATATATGAGGAGAAAATTGTATTTTTGAGAGTTATAGACTATGCTATCATTCACATTATGAGTAGTTTTATTTTTAATAATATTATTATGATAAAAAATTTCTTTTTTGATCCGTTTATAACAATGTCTATTACAATAATTTTGAGACGATTAAAAAAAATAACATAAAATTATTGTATAAGTGATGGATATATTAGTAATAATGAGATTAATTAAGTGAATGATAAAGTATAAATAAATAACATTAACAAAATTATACATAGTTTGAAAATCAATTCAATGTTGAATAGTTGTTATAAAATAGCTTAAAATAAACTTAATTAAATAAACTAAAAAAGAAGGTTATATTAAAATATATTTTATGAAATAAAAAATATAACACACTTAGGATGTGTCTTTTTCATTTCCTTACTTAATCATTTAAGAAGATTTAACTAATTAAAAGTTTTCTTTTTAAAAAAATATTATCATTTGATATATTGAAAAAGTAATTTGAATAGATTGCATTTTTTTTTTTGAAATGGTACATTCCAAAAAGCTTTTTTTAGAAAATGCTTCTATAATAATAATAATAATAGATGGTTAAAAAAATTTCTCTCTCTTTTCTTGTTGCTAATAAAAAAAAGTAATATTTTTTAGCATGTGATATAAATTATATGTTGGGTGGTTTTTATTTNTATTTTTAAAATATGTAATAATATTTAAAAAAAAATTTAAAATGTTTTATTGATAAGAAGTTTTAATAACTTATTTTAATATTATAAATAGGTGACACATATATATAATAAATATATCCATGTATATATATAAATTTTAAATAAATAAAAAAATAAAAAGAGATAGAAAATATAGTTTTATATAGAAAGCTTTTAACTTATTTTTCATTAAAAATTTGTAGATATAAGAGTGTTTAGCTAACAATATACAGATATATACATATAATGGGGTAAAAGTTATGGTTTAAACATATATATTCAATAACCTTTTGATGACAAAATATTAATAATAAGAGGGGGTATAAAATATTTTGATATATAATTTATTCTAAAATAGGGTATACTTTTACATCTAATTCAACTGTTCATTCTTTTAAAATCACTACAAATATAAATATGTGTAAATGTGTACCAACGAGGTAGTTATATTCTTCATCTTTTACTATCCTCTTAACTATTTAATTTACATTATTTTTAACAATTAATTTTATAATATTAATATATATATCTCTTTTGAAATAAATATTATTACATTATACATTGATATCGTCAAATATGTTGTGTTATATATATGAATGGTTGAAGAAAGTACACAGAGGAGATATGGGGTGATATAATCAAATTTTTGATACAAAACTATCTTTTAAGCTATAATATACTTTCCTCTATTTTGAGTAAAAAAAATAAAAAATAAAAAATTAATAGTATGTTTAAATATACTAATAAAAAAAATGTATAATGTACAAGAAGGTCAAATTGTAGAAGAATGACATAAAAAATTGCTATTTGAAAAGAATAAAAAAGTTGTAGAAGAAAGGAACTATCCCATTAAGATGCTATTTATTCCAATAATATAAACAGATATGTAAGAAGATATAATTGTTAAAAAAAAATTACATTATATCAATGGCAATGATATACAAAATTGTAAATGACATTTTATCTTCTTTTTTTAAAGATACTGAAGTATATATATATATATATTTAAATATATATCTAACTATAAAGTACATATATATATATCCATATATTGAAAAGATATAAATAAATGAATCACTTTAGTGACAAAAAGAATTCATACCAATTTAAACTATATATATTTGCTTATTATTAACAATAGAAAAACAAACTTATCTTATATTTTGGGAGGATATCAAAATATTATCAATAAAACTTATTAGTATTGATGCAAATTTTATATTTAATATTGTGTTTAAAGAAGGGGCAAAATAGTGAAAAGGGAAATAAAATGAATCGTTTTCTCAAATATATTGAAGGTTAAAATTTAATATTTTTAAATGAAACATCCTTCTTGAAATAGTACATGTATAGGTTTTTGAAAGAATGTTATATTTAAATTTAATATTAAAAATATTTTTTAGAGATGATGTCATAATAATAAAGAGAATTACTTCTCATTACTTTCACATGTTTTGACATCAAAAAAAATATTTTGTTATGGAATAAAAATGTAAACGTAGAATCATTTTAGATACCCCTGATTAAGTTGTGTATTTATCTATTTTTTTTTAACAGGGTTAAAAATTTGAAAGGAATATTGAGTATTTTTTTGATGCTATTTAAAAAGTTTTTTTTTTATTATCATTTCTTGTTTTTTAATTTTAATAATCTTTTTCAAAATAAGTTTTATACTTCATAAATTATTATTATTAATAATTTAATAATATATATAAATAACTGGTTATATTTTTTTATATTAATTGTAATAAAATTATCACATGTTGGTAATTGAAAAAATATTCAAGTACTAATAAATATGTATATTCTCAAAATGTCATAACAAATGAATTTTTTGAAACGATTAAATTTTAATATTTACATCAGAATTGATTTCTCCATGACATCTTTTATCATTTGGTGAAGAACCAAATCCTGATTTGTTTGGAAAATTTAAAATTTGGAAACCATTTGTCGTTGGGTTGTCAAAATTATTACGATTCTTGTAGAAACAAAAATATAATATTGAACCGGTCAAAGCTAACATACACATGATTGTTGCAATTGTCATGAAGATAAGACAATATTTTAATGTTATCATTGTTTCAGCAGTTTTCTATAAATAAAGATACAAAAATGATAAAAATTTAAATATTTTTAATTACAACCAAGGTCAAGGTAATTTTTTTAACACAAGGAAAAAATTAACATACCAACGAAGCATATTGTATATCTTCCATTCCACATGTTTTGAAGCAACTACTGGAACCACCAAAGATTCCACTTAATGGATTTGATGATCCTGCATTTGGCATTGCTATATCCAAAAGTTTATCAGCAAAAGTTGAGAAGGGAGAAGGGTTTTCTGAGCCGGAAGAAGCCACTTTTTCAAATATATCTTTTCCTGTAGGTACTGAATTAGTAGAATCAATAGATGAAGTAAAATTTGATAGTTTTCCTTCAGAAGCTAAGTTTTTTGCTGAAGCACTTAGAATATCAGTTAGGCCGGAAACAGTTTTAGAAACGTCACCAAAAAGGGCTGATAAATCTAATGAATTACTTTGTGGTAACGAGTCAATAATTGAGTTCACTGCTGAATGTGTGTTGGTAGTACCCGAACTTGTTGATATAGGTAAATTAGAAGAAGAAGGTATTTGTTGATGGTTGTTGAGTAGTGATGCGGTGATTGAGGGTGGACTGGTGGATGAAATTATGTCCATTTAGTCAATTATTTTGAATATATATATATTTTTAATTGACAATAGAATGTTGTGTTATAGACGTACACACACACACACGAGGAATAAATGGTAATTTTTACAGATCACTGTTGATTATGACAAGTTATTTTATATAATTTTAAGACATTGACATTGAAAGTTTTATGTCAATGATAAAGAATTATCTATTCAATTCAATAATTAGATATAACGGAAATAAATCTTTTCTCTAAGAAATATTATGATAGTTATGTAAATTTGTATCAATTTAGAATACTCTTGAAATAGTTTGATGGTACTTTTAGACTAAAAATCAAAAAAAAAATGTTATTAATTTATCAATAAAAAATGTTATAACGAGTTTATGTTTTAGAAGAAATATATAACAGATTGTAAAAATCATCTTTTAACTTTTCTACATAATACTGGCCCATAAGTATTGTTAATAATTTTTTTTTTTAAATCAAAGTAAAGACCTACTTGTAAAGATATTCAATCGTATCGTTAACTATTCTTGTTAGGGAATTATTATCATGGTAATCGTAAAAATATAATAATAATCTATAAAGTCTTTAGAAATATGATACAAAGCTTTAAGGTTTTATTAAAATTGAAAATATAACGAACGAGATAAATGTTTAGAGAGATAAGATTTTGTAAATTATAGATAAATTAAAAGTGTTTGTAAATTGTATATTTATTATACTTAAACGGTATCTAAATATTAACAAAATTATTAACATAATCACGTTAAACTTATTCATATAGATACAAAAATTTGTAACCTCTTTAAAACATCTTATCTTTATGTACTTGAATTGTTTTTATTTAACCTAAAATGTTTTAATAATAAATATTTGGAAAATAAAACATTTAAAATAAAACATATTTTCTTGATATAAAATATATATATATAACTAGCATTAACGATTAAACAATAGTAATAAACTAGCTTCTGTACTTTTAAAATTATAAATATTATCAAAATCTTGAATATGTGTGAAAATTAGTGGGTATATAACAACAACACCATTATTACATAAAATAAATTATAAACTTAAATATAAACTAAATCACTAATATCCTTTTTGCGAGAAAGATTTACCAATCTAGATAAAGATTTACCTTTTAATAAAACTGACTGTAAACAGTTATGATTTTAAAAACAAAAATTGACAGTTTTAACTTATATATCTATTTATAAAAACTCATTAAGCTCCTTAAAACTAAACTTCTTTTGATATAAAGGTTTATAATAAAGTAATATTTTGAGTAAGGAGTGTTAAATACAATAAAGTATATTAGAGATACACTCACGAAATGTGTAAAAGTAATTATTTAATATTTTTCTTTCTTATAATGATATTGAAATAAAAAATTAAACAAATTGTTTATATTAAAATCATTTACTTGAAATTTTATAGCAACCTAAATTTTCTACCTTCTTCTCATAGTAATCATAACAACACAATATGGAAGGAAGCACACGAGCAGAACATTTTTAACCTTTATTCAAGTTTAAAACGGTAAGAATAATAGTAGTAATAATTTTTGTATCAAAACCATTGTAAGCACCTATTTTAATATAATGGTTAATACTCTTTTCAAATTCAAATATTGGCTTATCATTTTAAAAACCTTTTTTCATGACTCTTTTATATATCATTATATCCACAACCATCATTCATCACCATTTTTACCTTATAACTTTTATACTCCATTTTAGGTCATTGGTACTGCCATTCATATTTACTTCCTTCTTTTTTTGACAAGTTACTAAATATTACTTTATAAATACTATCTTTAGTGTCCTTTCCATGTTCTAATAAAAATAATACTTTTAATATATCAAATTTATTAATAAAAAAAAACATTTAAACAAGATTAAATAAACATTAATTTTTCTTTCCTTTTTACATATTATTAATACAACTTAATAAAGTAAAATTGTTTTAAAATTAAATCACTAAGCTTCATTACTTAATGAAACAAAGTTTTTTCTTCTATTCAATTGACCTTTTCTCATTCTCCAGGTCCATATACTTAAAGCACCAACAAAGATGAAGGCTAAGAGAATTGCTGCCGGGTATTGAATCCATAATTCCTTTCTTACAATATCTCTGTCATAGGAGGAATCATCATGATGATTGGGGGAGGATATCAATTTAATAATCATTTCATTTGTTGAATTATAAATTGAAGTATCTTCTTTTTGTTGGTTTACCTCAGTATTATTGTTTACATTGAATGTTGTATTAAGGAATGTCCAATCTTCCATAGTTTAATGTTTATTCTTTTTTAAGAAACAAAATGTAGAGATTGTTATCACCTATAATGAATATATTTTAGAAATAATATTTTATGGAAGGAAGAACATAAAATTATGTACACGTTTTTACTTCATTCAAAAATAAACAACAATAAACAAATGTAGGGGAGGGGAAAAAAAAGGGAATAAACATCCTACAAAATGGAGAATTTGAAACTATAAAAATAGATAAATAAAGGATAAAAACAAAGATACTAAGTTAATAATTCAACTTTAAAAATATGATATTATGTTATAAAATATACAATCTATTGATATATCAAATTTACATGTAACATGATAAAAATTTGATACCACAATAATGGGATGATAAAAGATAAAAGAGAATATAATGTTAAATATTTTCTTGATTATCTCTAAAATTATATTTTGAAATTAGTCACTTTCCTCCTATATATATTAAATGTACAATTCTCTTATGATATTTTTCTTCTGATAAAGCGTAGGAGATATAAATTGTAGGAGTAATTATATTTTATCAATTTAGAAAAATATATATTATATATCTATGTGACAAGTCATGTATACATATAGGGATGGCCATTAGATATTAAAAGAAGTATTTTTTTATCTTCTTGTATCTTAATCATTTAACTATTTGAAAATAAATAGGCATAAATTGTGGTGGTCCTAAAGTTTATGATCACAAAAACAGAATGGAAAATCTTAATATAACGAACTTTTTTTATACATTTTCATTATTATATCATCATTTTGCTTCTCTATTAACTATATATAAACACGAACTATATAACATTATGCTAATGAGGAAAGGAAAGGAAAGAAGGAAGAAAAGTTATAAAATAAAAATATATACATATACATTATTAGTATACTTTTGAAATATTTAAATTAAAATATGTATATATATTATTATATATATATTTTGTAAACAAATTTTTATTTTCATATATATTATTATTAGAGTCAAGAAGTTTTTGTATCTTGAATAGATGTGAAAAATTGTTATACAAACATAGAGGTAAGTTTTATATGGATAATATTACTATTAAGAAATTTGATATCAAGTATTACCATGGAATTATTAAAAATTATATTAAAAAAAGGAATTATTTATATTTCATCTATATGTGATATTGAATTAAAAATTAGATAAAAAAGGGAGGATATTTTTCCTCTTCAATATCTTGCGCAGGAGTACATCATAATTATTATTACTTTGAAATAGATATAATTATCTCACCAATCATGGTAATTTGAAAGAAAAAAATAATATAAATATTATTGAGGACAATAAATAAAATGCTATCATTAAAAATATCTTAAAATAAAAATAAACAATATTGTATTTTTTAATATATATTTATATATTGTGTAGATGATTATGTATTTATCATAAAGGAATTTATATACATATTAAAAAAAATTGATGTCTTTTAGTTTTGATATATAAAAATTATTTTGTCTTATAAAAAAATATATTTAGAAAATAATAAAAAAAAAGTAAAAATGGGGGAGAAATGTTGTATGTTGTTGGTGTATGTAACATATAAAAATAGATATATTTTTGGTTAAATGAATTATTTATATATCTCTTCAACTGGTTAAAACTTTTAAATTCTAAAATTTAATTGGAGTGGAAGATATTTTAATTGTTATCTCATTGTTTGGGATTGATTAGATTTTGTTATAATAGGAAATAATATTATATTTCGAGAATCATTCTATTATTGTGATAAAAATATTTTTTAAAAAATAAATTATTTTTTTTAAAATACTATTGTTGATTGTACATTGAGAAGTCTTTTCCTAGTGAGGTATACTTAAATGAATTAAAGTTAATTGTCTGTAATTAATTTTGTTTTCACTCAAATGCTTCTGTTCAATTTAGTCCTATTGTAAAATGTTATTTTAAAGAATAAGTGTATAAAGTTTTGATTGATTAGATTTAAGTATTTGACTTTCTTAAAGATTTTATTATGATTTATTAGTAGATTATAGTATATCCATATTTTTAATATAAAATATGTAATAGACAATTTTTGATATAAAAAAGTTGTTGTCAATCTTTCAAAACCAGATTTAAAACTATCAAAAGCATAAAATATTAAATTTTTAAAGAAGTTTAAACAAATTTCTTACCAAAATGTCAAAATGTTTTTTTATCCATAATTTAATGAAACACATTATTTCTCATCAAATACAAGCATTGATATGAAATGGCATATTTTAAAATGTAGGTATCAAAAAAGAAATGTACCTAAACATGTAGAATAAACAAACAATTAAAAAAAATCATCCTTTCATATACAAACAAAGAAACATATTTTTTTAACAAAAACTTTAAAAAATAATATTTCTTTCCAAAAAAAAGTAGATTTAAAAATAGATAAATAACTTGTATAATTACATTATATATTACCCTCATTAACTGATAAAATATTTATCAAGTAGTAAAATATTTTATTTTGAAGAAAAATATATAAATATAATTGGTATAATTTAAACATAAATGAGATAGAGTATTTAATATATTTCTTTAATAAATGGTCTAATATTATAAGCTTCATTTCAATGTTTGTTCCTACCACCACTTCCTTCATTAATATTATATAACTTTGAATTTTTCTTTGAAGGAAGTTCATCGCTATACTTCTTAATACTATTAATAGGTATATTAACACATGGCTTATTCATATGATTTAAAGAGAAACTAAAAGGAATTGATGAAGAAGATATTGTAAGAGATGATATTGATGGAGAGGCTGGTGTCTTACGCCACCTGGATTCAACATAAAGTTTATCAGTAAATGTAACAGCAAATAGACTCCATGCACTTGCTGCATGTGGAAATGCACGAATACATTCCTGTGAAAACATCACCTCAGCAAAACATTCTCCCAATTGATGGAACCATTCCCTATCAAATCCAAGTGGTGTCAACCTTGCATGTGAACATCCCAATGCTAAAATACCAATATTTGAGGATTCTTGATAAGGTATATCAAACATTAGGCAGATAACACTATTTACAAAATCCAACAATATATTTGCATGATCTCTTAACGTTGCAATTGTTTTTGACTTATAAGGACAGGATGAAGGTAGTATACCAGCATCACTATTTGTTCTACTGCTATTACATGAACTTGTACAAATATTTTTTCTATCCTCCAAACAACTTAAAAAGGCACTCCTATAAAATACAGTTGATATCTGTGGATTTTTTTCAATTAATAAATCAAAGATTTTCTCCATAATATATAACATTCCTTTCCTACTTGTTCGTGGTGCCTCACTCAATCTTTTCCAAGTAATTTTTAATGCCTTCTTTTGTAAATCAGTCAACTTATGCTCAAGAGCTTCTGCAAATTGGATTAATTCGTTCCTTTCCTTATCCTTTACTGGATCAGATGATGAATTNAAAGGAGCTCCCATCCGATGTTGATGTTCTCATTAATGGTGATAATACTTTATTTTTATCATCATTATTGTTACTTCCTTTTCTAGAGTCAATATAACTATTTGAGGCATCATTCTCCATATCCTGATTATACTCATCGTTAAGAAGTTGTATCAACTTCTTACGTTGAATAGCTTCCATAATACGCATCATCTTGAAAGCTTTTTTGTTAAATTAAATTATTATAAGATCTATAATAGAAAAATGATGTTATATTGGTATATATATATATAAATGATAATATTTTTTTATTAAATAAAATATTTGTCATATTACGTATTACAACAATATGATGGAATCATCATTTAAAACATTTTTTACATATTAAAACAACTATATATGATATATTTTATGTTAATTAAAAATTTATAAAATCTTTTTTACTATCACTTGTCAAAATATATTTATAAATATATTTATAAAATATATCTTCATTTATATATTAAAAATATAATCTTGAAAAGTAAAAAGATTTTTGTCTACCACGTTTTCTCCTTATCAACGATGCACCTTTTTAAAAATATTAAGATATATTATTAAAATTAGAGAATTTGGAAAGAAAGACTTTTTTTTTATTATCAGTCGAATGATATATGTTATTGAGATATAGGTATAGTTTTTAAAATAAGTAGAAAAAAGGGTAATAATATTTTTTTTATATTCATTGTATCAATATAACTGAAAAATCATTAAAAATAGTTTTTTTTTTACGGAAGTAATTTTTATATAAAATATAGTAAGGGTAAAAAAATTTATATATATATATATTTTTTCTATTCCTTGTTACTGTTATTAAACAATATAGGAAATATTTTTGGTAGATTAAAGAGCAATATTTTCAGGTGTTATAAAGACAAATTTGATATATATATATATGAATGATAAGATATACTTGGAAATGTTGCAATTTTATTTATATAGTATTCATGATAATAATAAAAATTAACTAGATTAAATGGGGCATATCAATTTTAAATGAAAGATTAACTAATAAAAGTCATATCATATTGATATTTAAGGAAAAATTTTCCTTAGGTGTATTTGTATTTTTTTAGTTTCAAGTTTCAAAGGATATTTCTTATTTGTTTTTACATATATTATCTGTTAAGTGGGAGGGGTACCTTAGAAAGTGACAGAATTTTTTAAAGATAAAATTAAATTAAAAATAAGAAGTATTATCATTATTAAAATATGGAAATAATATTTGTGTATCTCTTTAATATAAATGAAAATATAAAAAACACTCTTATTAATCTACAAATTTTGTACTTTGAAGATAAAGATGCTCACTTTTTTAGTGTTAATTATTGTTTTTGGCATATATTTTTTTTCACAAAAAAAAGGTCTAATTATTGTAAAATAAAAAGAAATACATAGTTTATATAAAATGACTTATGTTAAATATTTGAATAGTAGGAATATTTCATATATTATATAACAATAAAAATCATTATTTATATTTACAATTATTGAAACCTATGGAAACAATGAACATTTTATATTAATATTTAATTTTTAAACCAAATATAAAGCGTATAAATCTTTTCATTTTTTAAATATTTATCGTATTTTGATTCTGAAAACTACTCATAAAGCAATTAAAAAAAGTACTTCATATGATAAAAGTTTTTAGATAAAAAGGATACAAATTAATAAACTCCATATGACAAATATTATGAATGATTGCTTTTAACAAACATATTTATATGGTTTATTTTTCTTTAAATAAATAAAGTACATAAAAAGTATATTTTAAAACTTTTTGATAAATAAAAATATATTAATATTTGTATATTTTGTAAAGATGTGAAGATAGAAATAAAGTTGTATCAAAATTACTTTCTAAATAATAATTGTTACTTGAAATTTTGATAGTGTTCCAAAATATTTGAAATTCATACAATAAAAAATATTTTACTGTTTTCTCTCTCCTTCTTGACATAAAGCAATTAATACGTTATTTTGAAAGTAATAAAAAATTATTAACCTATTAATAAATAAACATTGGAATACTTAAAAATTTTATTGACACTATTTGTTATTTCAAAAAAATATTTATACTATTAATGAAAAGTATATTTATTTTTAATAGTTATTATTATATAGGTTTTTTAATGTTTTCAACTATTAATTTTCAATAACATGTACATAATTGTTTTTATTCAAGAAATAATTGCTTATTTTTATGCTTAAAATAATTATTTTTTAATTTTCATTTGTTTTAGTAAAAAATGGTTCATACAAAGTATAAATCAAATAAACAAATATACTCAATTTAATTTAAGAAAATTTATATACAAATAAACAACAACTAATAAATCATGTCCAAAAATAAACTATTTCTCTCTCCCTCTTCTTTATCATTAACAAAAAGTCCCATCACAACAATTTCTTTATATCAAAATTTTTTGTTGAACTATCAAAAGGCAACTTTATTCAAAAAATCCCATGAGATAAACTTGTAAACGATTTATTCTTCTTATCTAACTATTATGTTGGAAAGAAAACTAAAAATATTATAACTCTCATCAATGTTTCAATTCATCTATATTTAAGAATGTTTCAATATATATATATTTTTATATCATATTTATCCATATAATATCTTTATAAAAAAAAATTTTTTATAACCATAAAATATTAACCTTCTTAATGTGATTTTTTGATTTATTGAAAAATATTATTTTTTTTATCTTTAAAATTCAAATTTTTATAATTTTTTTTTACAACTCTTTAGAAAATCCATAAGATAAGGGAAAAAATTTAATATTAAAAAACACATTAATAACCTCAATGTTTCCTTTCTTCTTCCGTTTATGTTTTTTTTAAACGAAAATGTATTAAAAACAAGATATAGATACATCCCAAGATAGAAATTAGTATAATAAAGTATATTTACTTTTACCCTCTATTTATAGAATATACGACAAAAAAGAGAATAAGGAAATGAGTCATATAAAAGGATTAACTCCACCACCACAAGTCAAATCCTTATCAATTGTCAATAGAGATGATACGACTATTGTAGGAAAAAATACATCCAGAGTTCATTTTCAAACAACATCCCTATCGAAGATGGGTCGAGCGTTTACTCATCCATTAATTCAAGTAAGTAAATTTAAAAAAAAAAAAACATTATTAATTATAATATTTTATAAAAAATTTTACTTTCTTTTTCAAGGATTGTAATATGCCATCGGAGATACGAATGGAGGCTGTCTATCTGGCAATGGTCTCCTGTGAAAGATATAAAAAAGATTACAAAAAGATAGCTAAAGACTTACATGTAAGATTAATGAAAAAATTTGGTGGTGATTGGAATATTATTGTTGGAGAAAATTTTGGTCTTCAAATTGCTTATGATCCTAAAAGTCTCCTATACATGTATTGTGGTATTGATATAGCTATTTGCATATGGAAATCTTTATGATAAATGATGATGATAAAAAAAATTTGAGAATTGTCCTTTTTGTTATTTAATCATTCCTTATTATTATAGACTTATATTGTACCTTTTGTGTAGTTTACTTTTAGTGATAAGAAAAATGTTGAATATTATAATAATAATAAGATATTATCTATTTTAAAAACTTGTAAAATAAAATATTAATAATTTTTATATATATTATAACGTTTTCCTTACCTTTTGTCTATTAATATTTGTAAAAAAATTTTGCGGCATGGAATAATGCATTTTAAATTGCGTTTTGTAACCCTAATCCACGCAATATTTGGATCACATGCTGATTTACAAATGACAACATACAATATCTTGACAATCCCAATAACAGAAACATTTGAAGAATCATTAAAAAATTATTCAAAATCAACAAATGAATTATTGTTATCATTAAATGGATCATCAATATTTATAGGAATGTTTTTAGGTGCCTTAATCTCAACTTATATAACAAATAATTTTGGTAGAAAGACATCAGCTATCTTAATAAGAAATGCTTTTACAATAATTGGTGGGATACTAATGATTGCATCAAGATTTATCAAATCATTTCCTTTATTTATTGCTGGTAATGTTTTAACTGGTGTCTCAATGGCACTCAAAACGATTGTATATATTTATTTATCTGAAAGCTTACCCAAAAATTATTCATCATTTGCTATCTATTGTTATAGTTCTGGAGGATATTTAATCATATTTTTGGGTACATTATTAGGTTTACCAATTGTATTTGGTAATACTCAGTTGTGGCACCTATTCCCTACTATCTCTATATCATTGGGAATAATACATTTGGCAATATCAATATTTTTTCCTGAGTCACCGAAGCATTTATTTATTACATGTAATGATAGAGAAGGTTCAAGAAATTCCTTAACATTTTATCATGGTAATAATGTTAATTTTGATGAAATTGAAGAAGATTATTCAGAGGAAAAATCTCTATGCTCATCTCATAATCCATCTATATATAAATGTTTTGAGACACCAACAATAAAGCGAATATTTTTTTTATTAATCGGTGCTTCAATGATTCCTGTCTTTAGTGCTATTAATATCAAAACTATTTACCTTACCTCAATATTAATTGAATCAAACTTCAAACCTGTTGAAGCATCCTTCTCCATCATGTTAATTAATTTATTCTCATTACCTTTTATGGTATTATCTCCAATTATAATAGATAAAATTGGGAGAAGAAAATTATTAAAAATTGTTTCATTACTCTCAATCTTTGAATGGTTTTTCTTTATACTATCAAAATCAATTTATATCAATGGGGTATCAACTAAATTTTTAACAATATTAGGATTTTATTTTGGTGAATCATCAAAAATGTTTGGGTTGTTAACGTTACACAGTCTATTGTTAACCGATCTTAGTCCACAGAATTTGAAGGCTCTTATCAATCAGGTTTGTTTTTAGGTGTTCTTATTAATATTTATTTTTAGATAACATTATTAATATCAATATTTCTTGTTATTTTAATAAATTTTATCTATCCATTAACAAAAAAATTATATGTTATCGCTTTACCTATTTTTATGATGATAATAAGTATACTATTATTGATGATATTATTAAAATATTTACCTGAAAGTAAGGGAAAAAGTCCTAGTCAAATTTATGAGATGATTAGAAGAAAGTTAAGAAAAGTTCATTTTGATATTAATGAATATGGGACATTTCATGAAAAAAACAGATCTTTGAATAAATAATATTTGCTCTATATAAAAATAATAAAATTTTTACTGTTTTAAAATGACATCATTTCCTATCATCATTTAATGTATATTTTACTATTTTAAAACTGTAATTCATCATTAAATCAAAGTTACGAATTGTGGTAGCAAATATTTGACAAAATATGCAGCATTTACAACTATGGAATGATCATAGTTCTAGATAAATAAATAAGCGTTACTGTAATAAGGTTTTTTCAATTTATTTTTAACTAATAAAAATAATAAATAATAATATTTATTTCATTTCCCTATAATCTTTCATAATACCAAAATCTTCTTTCACATCACTTTTAATCAAATATTTTATCACATTTCTCCTTCGACCAATTCTTTTGTATAAACATTTTGGAAAATCGTGCCTTATCAGTTGTACCATGGTGTCCACATATAAAGAGTAAAAGATTATTCCTAAAAATAGAACTGGTACTTCTATAAATATAAATTTGAGATTTCGCTCCGGTATGATATATCCATAGCCAATTTTTGAAAATATTTCATATGTATTTTTTATAACATCAATTGGTGAAAATTTTTTATTTTCTATGGTTGTTTCAAGATATTTGATGAGTAGTAATGTTAATGTTAATAGGATTAAAATAGTTATTGAAACAGAGAATCTATATTTTATTATTTCTTTTCTTTTATTTAATTGAATTTTCTTTTGATAATTTATTAAATTTTCATAAATTTCAACAATCATTGAAACAAAAATTGGTATAGATATTAATGAAAAGACAATAAAAAATATACATCCATAATTAGTTACATGATTAATACTTTTATTACCAATAGTTGAAGAAATTGATAACAAATATGAAACAACTTGATAAGAATCTACATCATTAATCTTTACATCTTCATTAACCCTATGACAAGTATCAATCTCTTCAAAAAGATTTACCAAAGCATCCTTAAAATACTTTTTTGATTTATCACCTGTAAATAGTCTTTCCTTCTCCTTCATTAATTCCTTCTTAATATTCTTGTGTACATTTAATTTCTCTTTCATACATTTATCCCCATATTTTTCATATACTTTTTTCTCTTTATCCTTTTCAATATTCTACATTTTAATTTTTTTTTAATTAATAATTTGTTAACTTACATAAAATATTATTGTTCCTAAGAATATTAATACGAATAATAATATAAAATAAATATACACCTTAATCTTATAACACTCATCATTCTTCAATAGATATTTCATAGTTATTTTACATAAAAACTTAATGCTACAAGGCGTTTGTCGAATGCTGCGTTTGCTGAAATTCTTTTTATTTTTATACTTCTATAATTTTTATTTTTAACAACATTTGAATTTAAAAAATATAATTTACTAATTATTTTGACTTAAAAAAANAAAAAAATAGATGACATCATTTCGTGATAAATGTATGATAAATTTATTATATACAACAATTATAATAATACCTTTTGGAATTAAAAATAACCATAATCAAATTTTAATCAGCATCATTGATATACAGTGTAAAAAAGACTAAAATAAGATCAACATTTTATTTTATTTGCTGCATCCCTAAATTTAAACGTATTTTATCTTTCCCTTTTGCTGCGCAGCAAAAGAAAAATTTTTTGACAACGTTTCCTTCACATCAAAGTACCATAAAATTAACATTATTTTTGTAATGAACATTTTAACAAGTTTATGTGATCATCTTATATATAGTATTATTATTAATCTTTAACTTTTACAATATGCATACGAATAAAGATAAATGATTAAAAGATCAAAAGTATACAATTTTTATAAGTTTATTAACCATTAAAAATTAATATCATTTTTGTCAACAATAATATTATCAATCGTCAACAAAAAAAGATTAACATTATATACATATTTTGTATGGACATCAAGTCGACATAGATAGAACTGAACAAAAAAGGAAAGAAATTAATTAGTGTTAAGTGTTAAAAAGTTTGATTTTGATATATGTACAATAATTTTTTGTATTCATTATATATGGAGTTGCCTTTCAATCTTGTCAACTTTGTTATCTATAAATATATTATATTTACCAAAAAAAAANAAAAAAAAATATAGGTATTCAAGGAAAAATTTGATCTCTTTTTAGTCTTAAAGTATGTTATACATTAGATACAATATATATATCAGTACACACACATACATTCATACAAAACAATTGGTAATGCGAAAAGTTATACAAAAAAAAGTGTACCATTTGCTACAAAAAGTTTATTAAAATTTTGATAAAACATTAATTATTATAAAAGTAAGATAGCTGCAGCAAAGGAATAAAAGAGAATGTTACATTAAATATATAATGATAGGTGTGGAAATATGATAAAAATAACAGAAATTTTAAAAGGTTGTAGCAAGAAATGCATAGGTACTGTAAGATGAGATTGGTATATATAAAGGAGAATGAAACCTTTAAAAATTAATGATATGCCATTAAATTAATTTTTGTTAATTTTTTGTCTATATCAATATAAGAGTAATTTCATAGCAATGGAGATTCATGTTCGTTCAGTACAATTGAGATTATACGTTTACTTTATCGTTATATGTATTTACTTTTCATTTGGCACATATCTTTTTTATGTAAGTTTTATTTTTATAATGAAAGAAATGTATGGTGAAATGAATTATAGAATTTAGAGCACGACGCTTCATTAGAAAGAAGAGAATTATATTCAAATAGATGTGTAAACATAAAGAATCAAGCAATAAAAGAGTTAGAGGAAGAGATTAAAATATTGGAAAAAACTAATAAATTAAAGGAACTAACTGAAAATATATATTCAATAAATTCTCCACTCCATAAAAATATATTAAAGCTTCTTGAAAAAATTGATGAATGCCACAGAGAACATAATATAACAAACGTCAAAGAAATCACTATTCCAAATGCTTTTTCATTCGTCTACTCTATATCAGCTACTCTTGGATATGGTGACATAGAGGCACAAACATTAGGAGGGAAAATATTCTTTATATTATTTTCATTAATATCCATACCATTATTTATCTCATTTTATGTTGATCTCACAGAATGGTTTGTTGGGGAAATTGTAGAAATTTATTATAAAGCCAAGTTGTATTTTAAAAAGTTAACTTCAAAGTAAGTCATTTTTTATTATATTAATCCATTTTTTGTAGAAAATCAAATGAGATATATTTAAGAAAGAAGATAGAACATCAAAAGAAAAAACAATTACCCAAAGTTGTTGTGTCAATGTTATGTTTAATTACAATTTTTTTCATTACCTCCTATAATCATTTAAAACAACAAGAGGATGATGATACATTCCTTCAAAGTATGAGTTTCGTCTTTGAATCAATTGCTTTGATAGGGCTTGGTAATAATGTACCAGAGGATACAGTTAAATATTTAACAAAAGAATTACCATTAATATTTATTGGTGTATGCTTCTTTGGGTTATATCTTAATAGTACCGTTAACATCTTCCGCCACATGATACCAACAATTTTGAGTAAATATAGGAAGAAGGATAAGAATTCATTTGATATCCTTGACTACATCATATACCAACCTAAGCAAAGAAACCTTGGTGTTTTGAGTGATTATCGTTCTGATAGTTATATGAAACATTCAACTGTATCAACAATACAATTACCATTGTGAAATGAAATATATATATATTGTTATAGAAAAACAATATTAGTCATATATACTATAGTACGTTTAAATAAAAATTATGTATTTATAGTTCAAATTGAAAAAAAAAAATTATTTTGTCATGTAAAGTACATCATCCCATTAATATAAAGATGTTGTATAATCTATTTACATCAAGTATATTGTAATGGAATGAAAAAAATGATTGATAATTTTTGTTTTCATCTAACAAATTGTTACTCATCTATTTATATAATATTTTTTATGATGCGGTAATCATTGAACATCTGCTAATTATAAATATATGTTTTATTAATCTATTAATGATACATACAAATTTATACAAATACAATAATTTACAGATATTATATACTTAAAAATTATTAGAGTGTTTCATCAATCATTTCTTGGTTTCTTTGGTGAATCATCTTCTGACATGTTGATAGATTCAGTTGCTGGTCTCTTACGATTACTATTCGACTCCTCCAAAGTATCTTGAGTACTTTCATTTGATGAAAGTTGAGTTACCCTTGAAAATTGATTTCGTTGAATGCAAAAGTCACAATTACTTTCACATGAATCAAAGGAATCTTCTCCAAAGTAATCACGGAATATTACATGTCTGCACCTTTGTCCTTCGCAGTATTGAAGCATCCATTTTACTGCCTCAACTAAATACTCTGGATTTCTTTTACTTTCTTCACAACTAGAAATATCCTTACATGAAGATTTTTTCATTGAAGAAAAAATTTTTAATCTTCTCATTAAACTTTCAGACTTGTAAAGTCTACAAAAACTTTTGTCTCCATCTCTTCCAGCATTACCAGTTTCTTCGTAATATGTTGTCAAATCATTTGGGCAACTCATATGAATGACAAATCTAACATCATTTTTTTTAACACCAATATCATAGCCTACTGGAACACAAATAACATTAATGTCGTTCCTTATCCATCTCTGTTTCACCATCTTCTTATAATCATCATACAAACTACTGTGGTAATGCAAGGACGGTATTCCATTTTCTTGAAGATATTTTGACATATCTTCACAATCTCTTCCACTATTGCAATATACAATCCCGCTACAACCATTAAAAGCTTGGTACAATTTTTTAATGTACATCAAAGAATTCATTTTAATAACTGAATAGATGTCCGGATTGATATCACCAGTACCAGGAGGTAAAGCATGTTTAGAATGGTGTCTCTGAAGTAATTTCTTTATCCTGTCCTTTTCCATCTCAATCAAATATTCAACAGAAACAACACTATAAAAAAGATTGAATCTACTACATGATGTCTTGAATATTTCATATGGACGATCTCCACCAAATTCTAATTGTTTCAAGATGTCCTCTTCAGCAATTGGATTCGCAGGACCGTTTAAAACTATCCACGGAACATTTGGACAGATCTCACGAAATCGAGATAAAGATAAATACTTTGCTTCAAAATTATGTCCCCATTCTGTGATGCGGTAAGCTTCTTCAACAACAAAATAATTCAATAAATCTCTTTCACTCAAATCTTGAAGCATCCTTTCAAAAAAGAAATTCCTTTCCGATACTTTTGCCATCCAATAGATAATACGATAATTTGGGTCCATCGTAGACATATCCTTTATCATCCTTTCAACATCTCTTATTGTTAACTCAGGAGTCCATACATAACAACTAACTCCAATCCTGCGTAATGATTCCACCTGACCATCGATCCATTTCATTGAAGGTGAAAATACCACTGTTATCCCTTTCCATAATAATGCCGGGAGTTTATAACATAAACTTTTGTCCATATCACTGGAGAATGATAAGTAAATGTCAGTATTCCCTGGAATAATTTTATTAATTACGATAATTTGTTAGTAATAAACATACTAATTGTAGCCGCTTCGATAACATCACTTTGGATTTTCCTACACTCCTTAAGGCCAAAAACATTAAAAAATAAGTAATTAGTTCTTCCCGCCATTGTCAGCGATAAAAAGTTTGGCGAACAATAGAACATATCAGCGTTCTTTAATCCTTTATTATCTTTCCGAACAGAAGATCTATTCATGATAACAGTCGCTTTTATCAACTGTTTTTCAAACCAAGCTTCATCAACTGACATTATAATTTCTGAAAGCAAGACAATTTAAAATTTTTATCGTTTACTGTGACTGAGTAAAAAAGAGAGTTTGCGATTAATTTAAAAAAGGAGGGAATATAATTCAAATATGATTACACATTTTTTTCTTTTTAAAACATAATGTCCATTTCTTAAAGGCTACTATTGTAAAAGCTACATATAAGCATAATTATCATTTATCTCCAACATTCCAACACAATTCACAATCATCCTTTCTTTTTTTGTCTTAACATTTTTATTTATTAAGACGTCTTCTTTCACCTCCCGTCTGACTTTTTCTTTCATGCCAAGGTTATTTAATTATCATTTTATCTTTAACTTTGTATTTTATGAATATACAGAAGTTTGTAATTGATAAAAAGAAAAATTTTTAAAGATAATAATTTTATATTTTAATAATTTATAATGATAACCAATATTTATTTATAACCATATAATATGGTAACTCGTGATTAATTAATTATTTTTAAAAGTTAATAATTTAGTTAATTATAGCACTACGATTATTGATCTTTATTCTTTATGGCTACTCATTTTACACTATTTATCATTGTTCGTTATTTATTTTTTCTCTCAAATATGAAAGATTATTTGATGTTCACAAAACATACCATGTCTTCCTTCCAAGTATTATATTTAAAAAAAAGTTTATAAAATTATAATAATGCGTTTATGACAGATAAAGTTTAATAACACGAGGAAAACGTGATGAATAGAACATAATGTATCTTTTCTAAACTTTTTTAAAAACTCCACATTATCATGTAAGTATGATAATATTTGATTACTAATATATGTCATTTATTCTCTCCAACAACTTTTTGAGTACATGTTTATTTTAAAATAAAAATAACAATAAAAANTTTTTTGATAACCATCATAAAAGATTAACAGTTCTAGAGGAAGATTATTGTGTATAGCCTATTTAATGCAATATACCTCTATTTTTGATTTTTTGATTTTGAAACTCATAAATATTGATATAAACATGTATATTTAAAACAACATGACATGAAGGTATACTCTTTCTTCTGTTCAAGATTATAACATAGTAAAGAAGAGAGGGAACCACACGTTTTGTTTTGTTTTTTAAAAGCTAATATTATTATGGGTTCTTTTTTGTTCTTAAAATTTTAAAATAATAAAAGCTAATGGTGTGACAAATATTGTTGTTAAAAAAACTTTATACATATTTTTACCATTCAATAAATAATTAATAATATAATTTATGAAAAAATAATAATTATTCATGATAAGAAAAATATTAAAAGGTGATGTCTGTTGTAACAAGATCATAAACAAGTGTTGTCCCGAGTATATTAGAACAAATTTTTGATATTTTTCTATTTTTATTGTTATGATTATTATTATTATTATTATTGTCACTTGTTGACTTCTTCTCATTAATTTTGTTAGTAGTGGAAGAAGAAATTGAATTATACTTAGTATTATTATTATTATTTTTGAGATCCTTATTTGTCAATTCTTTCAATGATGATGATGATGCCGACTCATCAATATCATCATCTGTTTCATATAATGTATCTAATGGTTTGTATTTTTCAAGTTTAGAATGAAGTTCGTTACTAGAACGGCGATGATTTTGTCTTAATGATTGTAACTCTTTTCTACGATAACTTTGTTCTTAAAAAATAATTTTTATTATGATAATTAAATATTTATTAAAATTTGAATAACTTACTTGCTTTAATGATAAATTTATCAAGTTTTACTTTGAGGCCTTTATACATTCTTGGAGTTCTCTTCAGATTAGTATATATGTAGATAAGAATAAAATGTCGTGAACAAATACAATAACACTTCTATCTTCTTATTATGTTAACAATAACAAAAATGACAATATTTTTTTATATATAAATATGTAACTCTTTTTTTATATTGCAAATTAGTCTCTCTGGAAGATAAATTTTTATAGAAATAAGAAAGGTAAAGTTCAAAAAAGGTGATATATCTTATAAAAATACATATAACCACGAGTAAGGAAAGAAATTAAGGTTTAAAATCAAAAAAGGTTTATTTTAATTAGGCAAACTTTTTAATTAATACATAATATTTTTAAACTTAATATATATATATACATAAAACATATGTGTGTAATGTTATTAAAAGGTCATTTAATCATCACACATTAATGATGATTATTTTTATTTTTGGTAAGTATATTAAATATGAATTTCAAAATTATTAAATTTTATAAATGAAAAATTAATATTTATTCTTGAAAACCATATGGAGGTTGTCATTTTTAAATGTGCTAAATTATAATATTATGACATAATTTTTCATCAACTATTTATACTCATATTGTATGTATTTTATCGGGAGAGAGATTATTTAAATGTGAGTTTGTAATGTGGTGGTGATGATGATATGGAGGAGGGAAGAAACAAAAAAGTTAATAGATTTTAATAATATTATATTTTTGGGTGATGATTAAAGAGTTTTTAAAACAAAAGAGGAGGATGGTATTTTAGTATTTGGAATTATTCCTTTTTGTTGAAACATGGATATAAAAAACTTTTAAGGTGATTATTTTTAAGTGTTCAATAGAGGGAGTGGAGATATGTATTTTAATGGATAATAATTAGGGTTAAAATATTAATATATTTTATACTTTAAAAATATGTTTAATGTAGTATAAGGGTTAAAGTTTAACAATATAATTATTATTTTTAATATAAATGAAAAAAAATCAACATAAAATGCTTTATGATGTCCAGAGGGATTGTTTGATGAAGCGTATCAATTTTATTTAAAGTTTTGTTCGTTTGAATTTTTAAATATCAAAATGTTTTATCTATAAGGTGTATTTATATATGTATTTGGACAAACATTAAAATGATAAAATTATTATAATATTAATAAATATTTATACCTTGAAGTGCAATAAAAGTGAAATTATTGTAAATAATATGATGGGCATATTTATTGCTAAGGATATGATACCAAAAGATTTTTAAAGAATATTTACTTTAAATACAATGCATAATGAGGAAATATATTTTTAAATAACATATACACTCTCGTTAAAAGGAATAAAAGGCTATTTTTCTACTGGTGATAATTTCAATTAAGTTTTATTATTGTACTTTTTACTTTAAAAAGGAAAAATAATAAATAAATTAGAACAAATTATCTACATTAAAATGTATAACTTTTTATATATTGCAGATATATTTATACAAATTTCATAAAAAAATAAATAATTAGGTTTATCCTGTTAAAATGTACTTATTAAAAAGAATTAATTAATAGCATCTCTTTATCTATTAAAACATTCATCTTTGTTTTTTTCTTTTTATAACTTATAAGTTTAAAAATAACAAAAAAATATAAATGTAATTATGTGATAAGGTTAACTCTTTAACAATACGTTTAATGTATAAACATATAAATAATTAATTAATATCATTTACACATGTGTGTTGAAAGTGGCAAAAAAATGTTTCCTATTATAAAATTAAATTTATCCAGTTAATTAACATCCCTAATTAAAATATCAAAGAAGATAATAATAAACTTTTATATTACAACACATATTATTGCCAAGGTAAAGCATTAAAGATCAAAAAATTATTATTATAAAATGGGATCGCCATATAAAAATTATAATTGTCTCCTTTTCCGTTAAAATTTGTTTTTTTTNTTTTTTTTATTTTTCGAACAATCATATTTACATAGTATATACAAAAATGGAACCGTTATTAAATATTTAATAATTCAGTCCTTATTCTTTTTATCTCCACATTAAATGTCATTGGTATATCCTTATCGATGTAGAACCACGACACGAAGTCATAAAAAATACAGATGTGAAAACATTCATAATCTTGCCACTTTTCACATTAATTTTGTGAAAAAATGGTTTGATATTATTGTTATTCTTCTTATTAAATTTGATATTAGATTGTTTTTCATTAATATTTTCATCACCATCAATAATAATTTTAATATTATCATTATTTGTTGGTTTAATTTTATTATTATTATAGAATACTTTTTTTTCTTCATCACATTTACATTCCATTGTATTCTCTTTTTCTTCTTCCTCCTCATCCTCACTTAATGTGGGCATGGGTTTGTAATACTTTAATGCCATATGTAGTATAGTCCTCTTTCTACTATGACATTTCCTAAGACACCTCAACTTTTCAAGTCTCCTTTTACACATCTCTAAAATGCTTCAAGTTAGAAATTCTGTTGTTCTAATTAAATGAAAAAACTTACTTCTCTCGGAATAAATATTGAATTTATTTAATATTATATTTTGCATTTTTATTTATCAATAAAGACCTAAAATTAAAATAAATAATAAAATAAAACAAACAAATGAATCATAATAAAAAAAAAGCAAATTATTTATCTCGACATATTAATATATATATATATATTTATCCATTAACATGTGTAAAAACAAAAAAAAATTAAAGTGATAATCTTTTAAGTAATCCTCAAAATCAAAAATTAATATTACAAAAACGAAAAAATTAAATAATTTTTGCAAAATATCTTCTTTATATATATATATAAAGGGAGCCTGTGTAATTAAATATTTTAATAGCATATATTTGTCAAAAGAAAAACTTTTTTNTTTTTTATCTTCATGTAACAAAAAATCAAATGACGATAAAATCAAAAAATTAAATTTATTCCATTCATAGTTAGTTAAATAGTAAATCACATTTTTATATCATCAATTTGGTTCGTTAAAGGAGCACATGGTAACGGGAAAAAAAATTGTGTCTAGTAACAGGTTTAAAATTATCTTTCGATATGGTATAATTTTTGTTAAACTAAATTATAGATAATTAATTTAATCGTTCTTTGAGTACAAAATATATGTAAAGGTGTTAAGAAGTTTATAATACCATCAAATTAAGAATGGTGTTTTTATGATAAAAAAATTAATTTATGTTTAAAACTTTGATATTTCAATAAAAAAGAACATCGTAAAAAGATCAAAGGAATTAATTTATCAAATGTGGATAATTAAACAATTAGGAAAGATGTAAAGATACAAATTTAAATACATATGTCTATAGTTTAGTGAATGAAAAAGGATAATAAAAAGAAGGAATAGTATAATACAGTGTAAAAATTTTGTAAGATACCTTAAAATGATTTATTTGGTATAGTTATTTATTTTATATAATAGTTTTTTTACAACCTTAATATGACATATTATTAAATATTAAATAATGTCAATCATTTTAACACAATAAAAAATGATATCTTAGCTGTTTGATAAATATTTTTTGACATTGTCTGTTGGAAGAAGAAAAAACCTTTCAAAATAATAAGATTATAATATAACAAAACGGTATGGTAAAATAAGAAGGAGACTATGTATTTATATATATTAATACATTATACTTCCACCCATTTGTTGTAAATAAATCGTCTCTAAAATGACATCATTTTTGTATTTTTTTTTCCATTTATATAGCATTGAAGTTTAATAAGATCAAAATTTGAATTGAATTTGGTTATTCCTATTTTATTAAACAAAACTGTCTTATAAGTTCATCCTACTTACTTATTGAAATAAAAATTTAGTCAATGTTATTTATAGAAATATAGTTTAATAATCAGAAATTATGGTTGAATTAATTTATATAAATTTATACTTGGAAATTATCCAAATAATTTATATGAAGAATAAAAAAGACTAGTGAAACATGAAATTAAAGGAAACAGGAAAAATAATTTAAAGGCTAATTCGACAATAGAAAAAAGGAAGTAGAAAATTAATTATTTATATGCAAAAATAAGAATATGTTTACAATTAGATTATTATAAAAAAAATAAGAAGTCAAATGATTTATAACCATTTAAGTAATAATCTTATAGACAATTGTACAAAGCTCTTTTTTTGATAAGAATATTATATAATTTTTTTTTATTAGATATCCTATGACTATTTTTTAAATATTTTCTATATCATATGATTTTTGAGCTTTTTCCTATGAATAGA
>LM523180.1:0-11016 GCA_000941615.1 Parastrongyloides trichosuri | reverse complement strand
AATATAAAAAAAATTTCATCTTTTATTTATTTTTACAAATATATACAAATAGAAACAAAATATTAATTATATGTAACAATTACATAATCATTCAATAACAATAACTTCATCACAGCTTAAAACTTTCCCAGTGAAGTACATGTCACTATTTGGAACTTCAGAAGTGGAATTTACCTTCTCCAACCAATCAAAAATATCTTCCCCCTTATCTTGAAACTTTTGTGCTACAGGAATAGTTTTAAACTTCATATATGTATCATACATTCCTGGAAGAATAGATTTATGGTTGTTCCAAAATTCTTTCAGTTTATCATCACCGTATCCATATAATAAACTTCTATATAATTGACAACTCTTTGTTACTCCACCACTAAAATTGATACGATCAGAACTACATAAATTCTCCTCTGTCGGTTGATTCAAATCAAATAAATTCTCAATTGACAACCAAAAATCAGAATCTCCATACATTTTTTTGTAAGCTTCTTGTGGATCAACTAATAGGGACCTACAAATATATTCATTCTTCTTACTTTTAGTCTTCAATCCATCAAATGACTTTATCAATTCATCATGCAATGTTGTGAATATATTTTTTACACTATCACATGTTATTCCGGTGACGACATTCTCAACAGGTATATCAAATTCTTCAAAATTTGAAAAATTAGATATCTTCTCAATATTTTCCAATGGTACAGCTTTAAAAGATGACAAGTCTTCTACTATACATTTATGATCTAAATCTAGATCCAATAAACTTAATTTATCACACAAGTTAATAACAACTTTGCAGTACTTTGATATCATCACATCCTCTGATGACAATAAATTCAAAGTTTCAATTATTGGCTTACTAATTTGAATAAATTTAGTCACTATAAACAACTCATCATCACTAAGAACAAGTCCAGACCAATACTCCTTAGTTAAAACACTTGCTTCCTTAATATTTCTAATACCAAAACACAATACATCATAAATATCAACCCATTGAGTTGGTTTCTTGATATTTTTAAGTAATTTATATTCTGAGGATATTTCAATTTCTTTGTCAATGACATATTTGTATAGACTAAATCCTTGTACAGCTTTAGATAAACATTTAAATAATGTTTGAGATACATTTTGTATATCAATAAGACATTGCATTATTTCACTTCTTAGACACGGAATTTCTGTTACTCCATTCTTGATAGCAAATCGTTTTGAAAACAAACTACCATTAGAGATAAAAGGAGTTGTACAATCCATTTTTAATCCCATCCTTGTTATCATTTCAATTATTCTATCTGATAATCTTTCAAACTTATTAACACACATCTCATTCTTATCATAATGTATGATTCCTAGATTCTGTGTTGACAATATTGATGCTGAATTGCAGTAATAAATCTTAACAACTCCAGCAACTTCATTACCTTTTTTATACTCTTCTAGTGATAGTGTAAAACTTTGAACACCATGTAAAGTTTCATTTGTTACAACACTCCTTAATTGATTCTCATTAAGAATATCCTTGATTAAATTGTTTGCATTCTTTCCCTTAAATATTGTTAAAAAATTGAATATTGATGATCTTTCAATAAACTCATGAGGTAACTCTGATACTTTTATAAAATCTGTTAACAAAGTTCTGAATGATTTTCTTGAAGATATATCCTCTTCACATTCCTTCTTCTCATCATCCTCGTGTTTAAATAACAACTTACTTAAAGTACTATCATCCATAGTAACATTATCATTAAATTGATCAACATCCTTAAAATCTTCAGTTACTTCACTAAATGATGAACTTAATTTATTTAAACAATCATATCCTTTAGCCTTCTCTAGTAGAGCATTTAATGAATTATCTGAAAATAATTTTTTTGGAGAATTGTAATATGAAGTCATATTTGGAACTAATGGATGTCCTTGATCATCCTGTATATCCTCTGGAGTATATGGAATGTGAGCATTCTTAAGAGCATTGATATAAGCTGTTGTAGCTAGGTTCTTCTTTAAGATAGTTCGATGTTCTGGATGCCTTATACAATGCTTATACAAACTAGTGACACCACATGTTGATTGAAATTGTCTATTACAAGCTAGGCATATTCTATGTTGTAATGAGACTAGTTTTGTTAAACCAAGTACATCAGTTTTGATACTTTTTCTAAAACCTTCAGGAACATCAGATATACCAGCAGCATCATTTATATTAACCTTAACCTTATCAATACTTATTCTCTTTGAATAACCATCCTTAAAGTACAAATCCTTCAATGACAAATCAGCATTATTTTTTGGTGTCTCATTTCTTGAAGAACACGAACTTCTTGTTGATATATTCCTTGGTGCTGGTAATGATGGAGGTATTTCATTTGTTACATCACCATTTTCAGAAGCTTTCCTTTTCCTAGTCATAATTGTATTTGTTATCAAGGAACCCATTGGAGAGGGAGATAATTCAAATTTACTTTCAATATTACCTCCGCAATTGTAATCTTCAAACTTAAAATTTTTTGGTAGAGCGTTTAGCTTTTCTTGGAATTTCTGCTCTCCTAATTCGTTCC
Organism: Parastrongyloides trichosuri; assembly: GCA_000941615.1. Classification (NCBI taxonomy): domain Eukaryota; kingdom Metazoa; phylum Nematoda; class Chromadorea; order Rhabditida; family Strongyloididae; genus Parastrongyloides; species Parastrongyloides trichosuri. The sequence continues at coordinate 8,458 of LM523180.1, read as the reverse complement.
TAATTATACCATGAAATTCTTTGTGTCGACAAGCGTGAATATAAATTATATTGGAACTTGTATTGATATTATATTGTTTTCCGCAAATATTGCATTGACGAGACCTTTTGACTACCTTTGTTAAACCAAGTTCATCCGGCTTCATCATTTATTACTCCTTATTGAATAGAATCTTAGAAGAATTTCGATATGTTTTTCCCTCACAAAAATACCTATCAATTTGATAGTTCTTTATCTGAAATTATAAAGGGTTAGTAATCTGTTTAAAATCTTTAAAAATTAGCATAATTTTAGAGAGTTTGAACGATTGCATTGTTCTGTTGCGAAATAATTCTCCAAAATACGTTTGATGCTCGGTCGTGGATTTCGTTGGAGGAGTAAAGATTTTTTTCATCCTACTAACTTACGATTAATTGGTGGAAAAAATTTCAATAAATGATCGTTATAATTATGATGTCTCTAAAATGATTCAATACTAAAAATGAAAATTAATCTAATTAAAGGGGTAAGTAAAGACATAATGATAATATTAATGCTTTTTTATAACAGAATTCCAATCAAAGCGGAGGATACAAACTTTTGTTTTAACAATGAATTTAAGCTCAAAATAAAACCTGTGAGAAAGGTCAAACATTTGAAGAGTACACACAATAAACCTGGAAAAATATTTATTCTATACAAATAATTTATTTTAAACTTGAAATAAAAATAAATTTTAATGGAATTACATACACAATAAAAAGAGTGCTGCCTCATTGTGCGCTTCCATACGCAACACGATTCTTAGAATAAAGCACCCTCTGTCATTTATAGCGGGGATGACTAAAAAAATTTGTTTTAATCACATTTTCATTGATCAACATAATGATTAATGTATGCTGTATTATTTGGTACGTTTTTATTTTTAAAAAAAAATTAAATTGAAAGTTTTAGAAAAATTATTTTTTATAAATTATTTGTTTTGTTTACCTTTAAAAAGTAGGTAATGTCAAATAAGCTTCTTTTGGAAAAAGAATAGTTTAGTTATTTATAAATTATTTAGGCAAACATTTTGCTTATAATTACATGCTTTATAGTTGTTATGAAGACACATATTTTGATTATGATACCGTTTTCTTCGGGATTCGTTGGTGGACATTTTGTCGTGTGATTAATATTAGGAAGATGAGTTTTAGGTATCGATACATTTCTGATTATTGGTTCAGGAATCGATGTAGATTCAGATAATATTGTTGTTGTATAATTATTTGAAGAATCCTCTGTAACAGTTGAAGATTCATAAATTGTAGTTGTTGGAACTTTATGTTCTTCAGTAGTTTTGTCATTACTTACAGGATCTTCTGTTATAGTTGAAGATTCATATAATGTAGTTGTTAAATCTTTATGTTCCTCAGATATAGTTGATGGTTCATATATTGTAGTTGTTGAATCTTTTTGTTCTTCAGTTGTTGTACCATCATGTTCAGGAGTAGTAGATGGGTAAGCTTTTGCTCTTGTAGGTCTTGAAGTAAAAATTTCAGATGAGTATGTATCATCAGTTGTTTTAGGTACTATTTCAGATGATAATGTACTTGAAGGTTCCTCTGTTGTCAAACAAGGACAATAACATTCTGTTGTTCCTCTATCAACAAAGTAACTTTCAGTATTAAAAATTAATGTAGAAATAGTAAATAGTGATAAAAATATTCTATAAACAACAACCATTCTTAATAATTTTCAGAAGAATATTTGAAAGTTAAAAGATTTATCTCTTTTATAATTTATATATTATGTAAATACTTTTTATTTATACATATCTATTTTGATTCATACACGATCACTAAATAATATTTTATTCCATATCTCGAAGCTTTAAGTATAATCTTAGTCTTGTATATTATGAATCATAAAATTAATTCTACTGTTTAATAAATGAATTATTAAATAAATAGTATTTTCTTTGGAATATAATCTTGACCACAACATTAAAATAAATAGTAGAAGATAAAAAAAANAAAAAAAATTTATTATTATAAAATAAGTAACAACAAAAAAGTTAAAATATTGTTTTTAGATAGCATTAAATAAATCATCTTGTTCTTTTGTATTTGTGAAAGCATCTTGAGTGGACAAGAACATTTTATGCTCAACATGATATCTTTTATGTCTTGAACGTTTATATTTTTTGCAGACGTAGGCACTCCAGAAGGCAAGTCCTATAGAAGAAATTAATAAGATACCGTAAAGAAAGTATATGAATCCAAGAAAAACATTTTTTCTGAATTCAAAATCGTCCATTTTATTCATTGTGATAGAATAGTTTTATGAATAGGGAGAATAAAAAAGTGTAGGTTAGTATGTTTGCCATTTATACTATGTATTCTTTTATCGATTGCTTGATTTATTCTTACAAAGAGTCCTTTGATTAGATATTGTCATTGAAGTTTGTACATCTGTTTGTCTGACATTAATTTTAATGATTGTTTTAATTGCATTCTTCGTATAGCATAAATTAGAATGGAATTTTAATTAAGTTTATAATGTGTGTTGAAGAAAGTTTTGATAAAAAATTGAATTATTACAATTGATTTTTTCTCCTGGATACTTCTTTATTAATTCAAGAGTTTCAACATCAAACTAATCATTTAAAGGAGTATAACGGCAAGGAATGCCCTAATCAGTAAGATTGAAATCAAGCTTTCTTGAACAGTTATCAATGAATGAATTACAATCATGAAGGATACTTGTATGGGGATCTAAGAATAATTTATATATTAGTTAAAAGGATTACTTACATGAAACAGTGAATATTCTTGTGTACAATTCAACGTTGAAATATCTAATGTTATTGGTCATAGTTTTATTTATAGCTATAATTGCGCTAATCTTGTTGTTGTTAAACTTAACCGTTACATTTTAATGTTTCCTTCTAATACTATCATTATAAGGTATATCCTGATGGAAACAATTGAAGAAGTATAAATGATGAAGCTTTTAAAAAATAAGAAATGTTGACCTTAACCCACAACTGATAAGATGAGAATGACTAATCAAAACACTTATTATATTTTTAAAAATTACAAACAATGAAGAGGAAAATTAAAAAAGGATCAAAAGTGAAGTAAGTAGAAAGAAGAAATTATTTTATTTCAAAAATAAAATATTGTTACACTTTTATAAGAGTAAATGTTTATTAATTGATACAATCTCTTGATTCACCAGGATATTTTCCTGCCAACTCAAGTACTCCGGCATCATACCATCTTTCAACTCTATTACCACTAGATACAAAGCGATCAGGAATTTTAATTGAGAATTTTCTAGCACATATTCCTAATGTCGTCCCACACTTATGGTAGATGTTAAGTTTTGGATCTTAAATATTTTTAAAATTATTACTTAAAATTTATAACATACCTATTGTAGTAATTTCTTTATGACTTCCTTGAAGTTCAAAATGACCGTTACTATCAGTTTTGGTTTCAGCCATAAAATCATCAATGTCAAAAGTATCAACATCATAAAGCTTTACTTTGACGCCTCTCATAGGTGAACCATTACATTTTAGAATACCTCTGGCGCCAGCAGATTGAAGTCTACCAATGAAACCGGCTCCAAGAATTGTACAGGATATTATAGTCAATATAAGTATTATACTTTTCCAAATCATTACTACTTAGAATTAAAATATATATTTAAAAATATTTATTTATACAAATTACTTTAAATTAAACATATTTCCTTCTTATATATATACTTCTTCTTTGTCATAAAATGGTGATTTATCATTTAGAGAGATTATATATTTTAACTTTACTGATTAAGTGGTGAAAACATTGGCGAAGGGGAGTCTCTTATTCATACGAAATAAATAAATATATATTACAAATGCTATGTCTGTATTTCTTGTGTGTGTTGACATTAAATGATAACATTTTTATTGGTTGCCATATGTTATTATTTTATTTCTTTATATATTGTTTTTGATCTTGAAATTTTTATATGATAAATATGTATATATGTTAAAATAAAAGTTGTTATCTTAATCATTAAATTGATAATTAAATAGATAAAAAATTTTATAGGAAAATATATATAAAGGAGATTAGTAATAGATTTGAAATGAACAAGGTTGTTTTTTTACATCCATTTTTCTTTTCCTCCATATCTTTTAAATATAAATTGTATAATTCCTCTTCATATGGACTATCTGTTGGTAAGATGTAGGCATTATTATTTAGCTCTGTTATGAAATCATCTCTGAATGAATCATTTGATGTTAAATGATCATCCAAATTATTTGTTTGTATTGAAATCGAATCTNTTAGAGGTTAATAATTTAATTTCGATGCAAACTAACCTGAGGTAAAATTTTGAAGAACACTTTTATTAAACATCACTTCATCTAAATCATCTTCTCTTAAAGAAGTATCACTGGTTCCAAAAACTATTTTATCATAATCACCATTTGTTGTACATTTTAATGAAAAACCACCATAATATGATCCAATTCTATCAACAAATCTTAGATGAAATCCATGAGGAACACTTTTACATGTCTTCATATCACTTTCAATTTCGGGCCATTTTATGAAAGGATTTATATTTATTAATGCCTCAAAATCTTCATAACAACCAACAAAAATTCCAAAAAATTTGTCTTCTTTTACGACAATGCTATCATCAGTTGTCCTATCACAAGTAACAACACCATTAAAGTATACACAAACATCATCAATACATTCTTTTGAACCTACTGTATCAGTATAATTAACATTATTAAGGGTATAATTAGAATATCCATTACAAATAACATTACAAAATATGTTTCCAATAAAGCCAAACAATATAACCAAAATATACAACATACTTCAAATTCAAAAAATTATTCTAAATAAATTCTCTCTTCCACCACCTTTATATTTATACCAATCATAAAAAATATTATATAACAAAAATGATTATTTATATGTATAATATAAAAGATTCATTGAAATGATATTTATTATTCAAAAAAACACATATGTCTTCCTCTTCCACTCCTTTTTTTACTAAAAATTACTAATGTTAATGTCTCATATCAACTATTTATTAAAAATTTTATTAAAATTACATAACATTTTACAAACGTAAGACTTCTTTTTCTATTCGTAAAAATTTTTGCTTTTCCCATTGGTAAAAGAAAAATATATAATATGAAAATCGTACTTTTGTTATCTTATTCATGATCCTTTTTTTCTCTCCTAACAATATTTCTTATGATTCATTTATAAATATCATGTATTATTATTAATAATAATTATATTTGAAATAGATATATAATATATGATAAACGTAAAATGTGATGATTTCAACGATTTATTTGGGGATTTTGTTACGTTATTTGGAAGAAAATAAATAACTTCATGACTAATTGGGGTATCCCCTTATAATAATTTTAAAAAATTATGAATGATGAAGAGAAGTGAGTCACAAAAAATACAAATTAGAAGGAACTTTAAACTAAAGTTGTGGATATTAATTATATTTAAATTTAATATTTTCTTTTAATTATAACTATATGTCTTTTCTTCTAAATATGGAAAGTGCAAACTTTATCAAGGTGTTGTATAACATAATTATTTTATCATTCCAAATTAATAAAAAAATTTATATGCCTTTTAAGAATACTCATTATAATATTAATTAATTATTAATAAAGTCTCCACACAAATATTTGTATTATCTATCAAATTTGTTATTCAATTAATGAAAAACACATTTAAAGATTATTATAAAGGTTCTAAGTGACAAAAAACAAGATTAATGGCTCTTCACTTTTAGTATTATCCTTTTCTCATAATCAAAATTGAGTTTACCTAAAATAATAATAATATCTCATATGATAAAATTTCTCATTACAACTTAGCAATATTTATTATAAACTTTCTAAAACAATTATTACCTCTTTTAGTTAAAATTTGTTTAAAAAAAAAGACTAATTAGTTATTTCCCAGTAATTTTACCAAGAAAACGGAAGTTTAAAATATATAAATAATATTTTTTATAAAAATTTCTCTTATTGAAAGTATATACATAAGTATAATTTCAAAAAATAAAATTATGTATGCTTTAACTATGGTTGGAATAGGTAAGTTCTAATTATAATATAATTAATGAAAACTGAAATAATACATTTTTTTAAGCATTAACAGTTTATTATATTATAACCTTTGTTTTTGATATATTCTCTTTCTTCCTATATGCTACTTTACTTGTTTTTTTGATAAGGAGATTGATAAAAAAAGATCCCCATATATGTAGCAGCTTTTTTGTTATTGTTATTTTTAATGGATTTACTGATCTCCTATTTATGATTGAGGAATACTTTTGCTTCCGAATTCCACAAGTTGGATTGTTTGAATATTTTTACACTGAAATCTTTCCAAGCTATCTTATCTCTGGAATGTGTTATACCTACTCAATATGTCAACTTATTTTTATTGCACTTTCTGGAATTACATTAACTGTCAATCGTCTTTTTGCTATCATTTTTCCAATAAATTATCAAAAATTTTGGAGTAGTTGGCGCCTCATTCCTCTCATTGGATGGCCATTAATTATATGTATTCCTCTTTTTATAAAATTTTATTATGCTGAAGTGGATTATGAAAAGGATGAAACAGGGAGGATTTCTGTTTTTTATATTGACACCAATTTGAATAACATCCTATGGAGTTCAGCAATCTATACTCATATTTTTGCTATCATTGTTAATGGAATATTGAACATAATATTGATATATAAATTAAAAAAAGAATTTAATAACACAAAGAAAAATAAGAAAGAAATCAAATTAGATGTAATGATGGCTAAATTTGCTTTCTTTTATTTCATCTTTTTTTTATTAACTGTAGCAGTCGAAATTGGGATGGTTGTTGCTTCAAATAATGGTAAATTTAGGTTGGCTGCTGATTTGTTGACATCATATGCAATTGTTGAATCATCTCTTGTATATTTTACTCCTTATACATTGTTAATTTTGAGTAAAGATATAAGAATCAAATTTTTATCATTTATTCGTTTAGATAAAAGTAAAGTGTCTAATCTTAATAGTATTGGACAAACTAATTTGGAGATGAAACAAGTTTATTCTAGGAGAGGCACTGTTATGACACCTTTGAGATGAATAAAATACTTTTTTATCTCATGAATATTTGGCTATTCAGAAGATGATAATAGAAGATTATCAATATAATTTGTTGATCCTGAAAAAGGTAATATTTTATGGTATATAACATTATTTTTCCATATCTTATCAATGATCATAAATATAATATTAAATATAAACATTGTCAAAGCATACCATGATGAAATTAGGAAAAATACAAAGAAAGGAAAAAAGTTTTTAATTGATAATTACAATATCAAAAATTGCTTTGGTATATTTTTTTCGTGTTCACTTTTCTTGTGATAAATAAAGGGATCATGACGACAGTGTTAAATTTACAATTTTATACATTGGCAACTAATTACTTATCAGTTATGCTATTATTTCAATCATTGATAGTATTTTCACATCCTTATACTTTACTCTTTTATGTAACAACTTGAGGGATAATTATTGGAAAATAATCAGCTAAATATTGACTAAATTTAGATGATTTTTGGCTAATTTTGTGTGTTTTGAAAAAAGCCAAAAAGTTTCTGTAAGAGTACAATGGCTTGTTATAGATTGTTCTGGGTTGAATTGAATTATTGGGTTTCTTTGGGTCGTTGAGTTAAAATGAGTTACTCAATTGAAATATTGCTATAAAATATTTAAACTTTAAAAATAAATATGCAATAATCTTGATTGATACAACCTGTAAAATAGAGTTTTGTTATCACTAACAGTGTTTTGAAAAATTTTAAATGCATTTTTTCCACATTATGAATTTTTGTACCTTTGTAACGACTTGAGAAGAAACTTTTTAGAAGACATTGGTTTAGGAAGATTCAAACGTATTAGCGGCATTTATAGGTCTTCAGCACATAATTTTATCAATACATTAATAAAAAACATTGGAAATTGAAGTCATGTTATTTCGTGATATCTTATCTACATTCATTTATTAATTTTTAAAAAACATTATAAATTTATTCGATTAAATGCTTTAAATAAAAGGGGATATGACAATATAATTAAATGAAAATTTAAAAGCGACTTCTCAAGAATATTAGAACCGAATTTAATTTTCGGCTTAAATCGGCTAAGTCGATCTACCCGGAAAAAATCGGCTCAAGTCAAGTTGAAAAAAATTGGCTTTAACATCCTTAAATTATATATATCCTATATGTTAAAAATAATTATTTCTCCAGCGTCCTATTCTAATACTTCTTAAATTCATTCAAAATTTGTTCCACCAGTTGATCCACTGGTACCATTACTACAGCTTATTCCACTATACCAAATTGAATTCAGAATCGTCACAAAAAATATTGCTTCCTTGTGGACGTT
>LM523179.1:254833-325035 GCA_000941615.1 Parastrongyloides trichosuri | reverse complement strand
TATATATATATATATAAATATTAATCTATATTGCTTAATATTTTCTTTAAAAATATATATATATATATATTGTCGTTAATTTTATGGGCAGTTAATTCATAATTAATCATCTTAACTTTTCGATTTTCTTTTTTAACATCATTACTCTTTTAAAAATAAAACCACATTTATTATAATAATATTCTCTTTATTTAATATTTTTCTTTTTTCAATCATATTCTACCTATGTTTAGTAAACGGTAAAATATAGATTTATTGTGAGATATTTAGAGATAACAAAATATGGTTGTGGAATTTTAATGAGATATTTCTATTATTGACTATTAATAAATTTTATATAAAGATTAATTTTCTATACATATTATATATAAAATATATATAAGATAATGAAAAATATTATATTTTTAGATAGCAAATAATATCTCTTCTCTTAGTATAGCAGTCATGCTACATAAGAGAGGAACCTCGATAACATTAACATCCTACTCAGAAGCATCAATACCATGGAATCAATGGTTGCTTTTATTTGAAAATTTTTGCTGCCTCAATAATGTACAGGATGAAAGAATAAAACAGAGATTACTTATCCATTATCTAGGGCCAAAGTCTTTTGATCAACTATATATTATGTTATACCCAAAATGCTTATTTAATATGCCTTATGATGAGTTTTTAAAAAATTGTTCTATCTCTTTCGGAAGTAATGATATATCTAATGAAAATTATAACATCAATTATTCATATTGTTATTCAATGAATGATTTTATTAATCTTAAACAATCATCTAATGAATCTATATCTGAATTTTACTTATCCCTCAAACAATCTGCCATCAATCTAGGTTTAAACGATTCTGAACTTCATCAGAAAATTATGTATCGAACATTTATGAATGGATTATATAATTTGGAGATACGTAAAAGGTTAAAAAAAGAAAAACAAGTTATCAAAAGTCTTCAGGAGGCCTATAAATTTGTGAGAAAATATGAAAAAATAGAAGAGTTAAAGGATAGAGAAAGAAAGAAGATACTAAAACAAATTTTGATGCCCAGATATCCAGTTAATGAAGAAGTTCCTGATTTTTAAATGATTTATTTTAACCATCATACTACTTACAACAACAATGAAAATTATTGCCTATTATATAGGAATGAATATATAAATAATATCAACTCTTTTTTTATATCAAAAAAAAAACAAAAAAATTATATTATATATAGTGATAATGAAGCGGTGCTTCTTAGGGAACCTTCTTTTTTTTTCAATAAGTAATATAAATTTTTATATTATATCAAAGGACAAAAATATCTCTATTCAAAAGATATTTCCAGAAAAAAATTAATTTAAGCTTTCAATAATTTTATTTTTCTTAACTCTTTTTCTTCAAAAAATACAAGTACTCTGTAAATACAAGTCCTATTTTATATTTAATTTGTATTTTATAATATATTATATCTATTTAAAACCAGATATTTTTAATTCTTTTTTTTACAATAAAAGCGAAAATATATATGATAATTAAACTTTAGTACATGTAATTCTACTTTTTTCTTCAATTTTCTCATCAATAAAAGGTACATTTTCATCTGATATACTTTCTGGTATACTAGCTAAAACCTGTGAGGTATATTTTTTTCCTTGACATCCAAATAAAATTGAAGTATTTCCATTCTTTTTATTATTACAACTTTTTTCATCTTCCCCATCCAAATAACAATTTTCTTCACTTAACTTTTCTTCCTCGAGAAGCTTTTTACCAAGGAGTGACATTAACATATGTCCACATGGAGCTGTTAAAAGAATAGACATAATACAAATATTTAATATTATTATATCAGCACTCTGCCTAGTGTATAAACTTTCATTTTTCTGCTTCGAAACTAATAAAAATGCAAATGCTGGTGCTAATGCAGCCTACAAATAATTGTTTAATAAATAATATATGTCTCATTTTTTATTTTTAAAAAAAAATAAATAATTAAATTTTAACCAACCTGTACAGTAGCTTTAGGAATAAATGATATGGATAAGAAAATTCTTTCTTTTAAATTTAAATGAGACATAAACGAGATTCCAAAAATAGAGACAAGTTTAAATAGAAGACCAAAAAGTAAAATAAATAATGATACAAGTATCATTTCAATGTCAAAATTATTAAATTTTACTTCCATACCAATTAAACAAAATATTAAAGGTTCAATAAAATAATTCCAAATATTTTTTAAAATCTTTTCTTCTCTTTTAGTCTAAAAAAATTATTATATTATTTAAATATTAATACTTACACCAAGTTCTCCATCCTCATTCCAATATATACTCATTAAAATTGTTATTACTAAAATACCAATTGGTCCAACAATTTCCATATTAAAATATTTACAACCAAAATAAAGGGAAAATGACGATAATATTAATAATAAAATTCTTTGAAAATGTACAATATCACTTTCAATTCGTGTGGAATTTCTTAAAATGAATGCTATAAAAAATCCAATACCTATACCAAAAAGTATTCCTGTAGGTATTGAAAATAATAACCATACAGAGGAGGATCCTTTACCATAAAATATTGATATACATATTCCATAAAATGTAATACAAAATATATTAATTATTGTGGCATTTGATAATATTATTGTTGGGATACCTTGATTAGTCCCTATTTTTTTATTTTGTAATTCTATCACTACAGGTACTATGACAGCTGGTGAGACGGATGAAAGAATTGAGGCAAATGTTAAACATATCGAGAAGGATAAATGTAAGGAAAAATAAGATATTGTTGCTATTGCTATTATCTCACATAAAGTTGATATAATTCCCAATGAAAATGATAATACGATGTATTTTCTTAATGCAATCATATCCAATCCAAATCCCGTTCTCATTAAAATAAATATAAATGCAACATTCCTTGCAAATTGTCCAACTTTTTCATCCTCTGTTATATTTCTTTCTATTATATCTAAATTTCTTATCATAATCCCTGAGATCATTGCCCCTAAAAATTTATTTTGTTTATTTATAAAAAAAAGTAGTAATAATAAATCTTACCTAGTAGTGGTGCTAATTTAATAAATGAAACAATTTTAGATAACCAGAAAGCAAAGCCCCAACAAATAAATAATGTAATAAATAATGAAGAAAATCCATTTCCTTCTAATGGTTCAAGAAGTTTCTTATTAAATATAAATACTAAAGTAAAATATCCTAGAAGGACAATTAAAAAACCAATACTTAATTTTTTACATTGTACTCCCATTTCTTAAATAATTACTAATAAAATGAAAACAATTAATTACAAGTTCTTTTCCATCCAATAGTACAAGGTAATATGATAGTACAATTAAATTAAAAATAAATACTTCTTTCTTTTATTTAACTTTTTAATATAGTTAATGGATTAGTTTATTTAATGATAATAATATTAAACGTTAAGACGTTATCTCTTGATAAATATATATGTTCCTCTAACAAATATATTATAATCTTCAATACATTCATTAGCAAAGAAATATGTGAGAATGGTTCAAGATTGCACTATAACAATATAAGTAATAAACTTATTATTTTATTAAGAAAGGTAAATTTGACTTTATATTTATATAAAAATTATTATTATATAAAACGGTAATAAATACTAAAGCATAAGTGTTATAATTATAATATATACGTTTTTAGGGTAGGGCTTTAAAATTTTTAGTCCTATCTTCAACTTTATCATTTTATGGGATTTTTAGTAAAAAGACTTTTTGTCGGATGTTAACTAGTAAATTACAAAGTATATATATATATATATATTTTCTTTTAATATAATGCTTAAAATAAATACTAATATTTTTATAGTATCATTAAGATGGAGATATATACAAATATATTTCAATGTAATAAGAAATTATCTAAAAATGTATCCAATTCTTGAGCAAAATTTTTTTCACTTGAATTATTTGTATCAATAGACTTGGATGAATTACCACTATTTTCAACACACTTATTTCCTGGTAAAGTTTCCTGATATGAAGGAGAAATAGAATAATTGGTATCTATTTCTTCATCAACACTTTCCTTTTGACGCCTCTTTTTACTATTACATTTATTCAATTTTTCTTTCTTTATTTTCTTTTTAATATCTTTGTAAACTTTAGATATTTTTCTTTTGACAGAATGAAAATTTAGTTTCTTAGAACAATCTTCACAAAGGCAAAGTTTTACAAGCGCATTTTTTTCTTCTCCCTCCTCCTTATATTTAAAATTTACTTCCCATGTTGATAAATTTTCCCTTTCTTCACATCCTTTTCCTCCACACACAAATTGTCCTTTGCCATTCCTTACTTCTGATTCCATTCTCCACCTCAAAGCAATTTTATTCTCCTCATACTTACTCAAATCTGCAATACAGTATTCTTTATAAATCCTATCATAATATCGTTTTGCTAATCTTTCCTCCCATGTCATGTGAATTTCATTGACATCTGAATCATAAATGAATTTCATATGACTTTTTACTATTTCAGATGGATTGGAATATTTTACACCTGAAGCCTTTAATTCTTCTTTCTGTTTCATATCAACAAATGTTGAAATTAATTTTTGATGTCTTTTAAATATATCCATATCTTTAAGTATCCTCTCGGTTTTCTTTTTTTCTTTCCTTTTCTCCTTACTTCGTCCCATCTTTTCTCTAAAAAGGAATTAATAATTAGTAAATGTTATTTCATATATATATATTAAATGTTGATATAACGAGATAAACGTCAATTTATAATGATATCCAAAAATAACAAACAACAATAAACAAATTAATATTATAATTTTCTAAAAACACCTTGAACAAATACCCTATCAACAGAGAGATTTTTTTTATAATTAACAGTTTTTCTAAAGAGATATTGACAAGTAATGACTTCACAACCATTATCTATAAATAATTTCTCAACTTCTTTAGTTGTAAAAAAATAGGATGTCGTGTTGTCGGAACGGACATAAAATCTTTCATCAATTTTGGTACCATAACCAAATCTTATCATAGCATGATCATTTATTCCATAATCTCGAAAAAATATTGTTCCACCAGGCTTAATAAATTTTAATGCATTTAAGATTGCATTTGAATGTTTTTTTGGTTCAATAGCTGAGATGACAAATATTAGGGAACTAAGATCTGACAACGGAAAAATATTACTAACAAATGTTGCCCTTTCTGAATCAGTTAAATCTACCATGTCAGCATAAACATTTACATTTGCATTACTAGCTCTTTCTTTAACAATATTAATTGCATTCTCACTGAAGTCGAAACCACAAATTATCCAATTATTAAAGTATTCCTTGATAGGAAATAACATATTACCAACTCCACAACCAGCTTCCAGATATGTTAATGGAGTATTAAAATTGATATGTGGACAAGCTTCTTGTAAATCATCCTTAGACCAATGTCTATCCTTAAAAAAATTATCCTTATTACGTTTATAAAATTTATCCCAATTTTTTTGTGCCAATGATATAGCTGATTTCTTTACAAAAGGTGAACAATGATCCTGATTGTTTAATAGTTTTTTATCATCATCTGTCAATTCTCTTTCAACCAAACTTGTTATTTTAAATTTTCCTTCATCTATACTCTCTGTCATAATATTTATGGATAATGATATACTTCCTCTTCAAATGAAAAAAATAATATAATTAATATTTAAAAATAATAAATTATGTTGAAAAGATTGAAAACATATTTATAATTAAAGTAATTAATTGATATTGTACAAATAATAAAAGAATCCGTAAAAGAAAAACATCATTTTAAACTTTTTAATTAAACAGAATAATAAAATAAAATGAAATTGATTAGTAAATTGAGAAAGAAAAAAAAATTGGAGATAATTAATTATTTTTTACACCAAGTACTTGTTCAAGCTCTCCACGCTTCAAAAGTATTTTATTATAAGTATAACGATAGATGGCTTCACTAATTTGTGGATTGAAGTATGATTCAGCAGTTTCATCAACGTTAAGATCAGTATATAAGCCATCATCCTTAAGGATAGCAAGATCTTTACTTTGTGATACTAACCATTTCTCAATATGAGCTTTTGGATTATCAGCAAACCTTAAGAAGAAATCTCTACGTAATTTTATTTCATTAAGTTGTTCAATTGCTTCAGCAATCTTATCATCATATGACGCTATTTCTGGTTGATTGGTTGTATTTTGCAAAAAAGATGATATCATTGTTTTGGTTGGATCCTGTAATTCAACTTCAATATCAACACATTGAGTATTCTTTTCTTGTTTGGATATTGTATGATAAAGAACAATTGGATCAGCTGTTGACAGGAATGGAATAAGACGTTGTGGTAATTCGACAGTTTTAAAACTTTCTACTTGGAATAATTGTTTAAGATAAAAATCACAATTTATTCTGTCACGTTGTGTTGAATCTTGAAGATTATTTGTTTTGATATAATGATAAAAATGTTCTATCACCTTCTGTCTTGTTTCCAATGAAATACCTAAAAGTTTTGATAATCTTGGATGTATCTTATACTTAACTGGAGAATGATCTAAATGTAGATATATTTTACATTTTACATCACCATCACCTGGTCTTTTTACTTGAAATCCATCAGTTTCAGAAGTTGATGATGATCTGTGCCATTCAACAAGATGATTATCAGGACCATAAATTGATGGATCTAGTTCAATAACTAAATTTTTGAAAAAAGAACTGAATTTACTTTTCGATGCTTGTGGTTGAATTGGTTTATTATTTGTTGAGATAGTAGATTTTTCAGTTAATTTATCATCCTCTAACAATTTCCCCTCAACACGAAGTTCAAAATGTGGAGCTTTACCATTACTATCACCATCTTTAGGTTCAACACCGGGAATAAAGTTATGTGATATAAATATACGAAGTTTCCTCTTTATTTTTGAAATACGTTTCAATGATTCCTGATATTCAGTTCTTTTTTTCATGTAAAGAGAATCAAACTTCTGCTCATATCCCAATAAATCCATATAACTATGTCCATCAGGTACAACCTGAAGAATTGAATCCGATAATATTTTGTCCCCAAATTTTCTTTTCCTTTTCATATTCATTTGATGCCTACCCTGAGTTTGAACATTTCCACCTCCCTGTTGAGGATGCATTTGTTGTTGTTGTTGTTGTTGCTGCTGTTGCTGAGGAACACCACCAGGTCTTCGAACCATAAATGGATGTTGCTGTGGTGAATTTACATATTGTATTGGACGACTATGAATTTGTTGATTGATAGACATATTTTGAGGAACAATATTTGGACGGTGCATTTTTTTGTTTATAATAAAATAAATTTAAATAAATTAGGAAGTATATAAAATATAAAAGAATGGAAATAATTCTATCTTTTATATTTTATTATATAAAAAAGCTTCTAACAAGCAAAGAGTTAATATTCCAATGTTTTCTTTTAGTTGTTCACAAAATTTCCATCTAAGACTATATACGCTTTTTTCTCTGTATATTACAATGTTGACATTTTATCGCTGTATAATTACCGCCTTCCTCCTACTCTCTAATCTATATATTCACGTTTTTACATAAAAGTTTAGTTGAATAAGATAGAAAACTACTAACATACATTTTATTTCGACATCTATAACAGTCGATATGATAATCATATACTCGTGACAACGCACTTATAAATTTTTCACATTTTTATTGTTTTTATTATTATTCAATCTATCCATTTTCAAAAATGATCACAAATTTTACATATAATAATAAATATGGAGTCTCTCTTATTATGGGAAAATTTGTTATGACCACATATGTCAAGGATTTTGGAATATATAAATTATAGATTGCTCAACATTCTTGGTATTTCATTCTACGGTAAGTCTTAATTTTTTTTAGGCAACCTATAAAATGGAGTATAAACTAAAATCTTCGATTTATGGCTGTTAATACACATATATATACACACTTTTAAATATATCGTGTACCTTGCATACACTATGGAAAATTCTTTTTTTTTATTATTATGCAGTTGTTTATTAATACATTATTTTAATTAATAAAAAAAAACAAATCATGGAGAATTTAATAACATTATGAAGCACATTCTGAGTGTGCTGATAACCTCATATTATATCTGTTAACGTTACTTTTTTTGTTCATATACTTTGTTTGTAATACAAATAAGCACTATATAATCATAATGAAAAGAACAATATACTGTTAATTTGTGTTACTCTTATACATTTCAAACATAATACTTCTTTATTATTCGTTTACTTTTTTTTTTCTTACAATATGGGTTTTTTTTTTGATTTTATGAGTTTATAATAATTATTTTTGAATACTTCCCATGAGAGAAAAAAAAGGATATATATGTATATATATAGGTGAATATATCTATATATATGGGGAAGACGTATAATTATAAAGTTTAATTTTTTTTTAAATTTTTATAAATGGGTAGTATCTTTTATTAAAAGTTATCTAACAAAAATTGATATCTATGTACACTATAAACAGTTAGGAAACGTGTCAATCAATGACATTTTTTTCCATAAATATTCAAATTAATTATTTGGTGGTGGGTGGATTTTAAAAAAATGGAGAGGATTATAAAATCATACAGTTGTTTTTATCAGACTTTTGTTGATTTTGTCAATTGTAGTATGTGTGATAAAATTTGTTATCACATTAATTATTAAACATTACCTTTTATGTGTTCCTTTATTAAAATTTATTACCTCAATTGACAATATACTTTCAATAACGTTATTTTGTGATGCTTTTCTTCTCAAGACATATACTTAAAAACATCTTGAAAAAGTTTGGAATACTGTTTGTCAAGTAAAATTTTGAAGTTTGAAATTTAAAACTGAAGAGAGAAAGGACAAAATTATAATGCTCTCGTTGAAAATGCAAACAATCAGGATGTTTGTTTGATAATATATTTAAATAGATGCTACGTATATAAACATTGAAACTATTTTGTTTTAAAACTTATATTATTTATTATTATTATTATTAATTCCGCTTATATTATTTTTTATTTAATTATATAAAAAAAATTCAAATAAAAATTTATTTTTTATTTTCAGAATCTATCCTTCTATTATGGAATTTCAAGAGGATGGTGTTCGAGAGTTTTCAATTATTCTTGATTCATTAAAAGATAATAATGCGAAGACAATAAATATGTTAACACTTTTTGCCGTCGAACTTGAAAAGGAGTATTCTAGTATTGTAAAACTTATAGAAAACAGAATTTATGCGGTACGTTTAAATTTATTTTTTTTTAATAGTATAATTTATTTTTTTTAGGCTGATACAAGTAATAAAATGCTATTGGCATTATATGTAATGGATTCAATTATGAAGACACCTAGATTAAAATATAATTCTTATATAAACGAGTTTTCTAAAAATATAGTTGCTATTTTTGTTCATGTTTTTAAGGTTGCTTCTGATGATGTTAGAAGGAGTCTTCATAAATTGCGTAGAACTTGGGACCAAATTATTAATAATTCTTATCTTCGTAAAATAGATTTATCTATACATGAAATTGATAGTAATTGGCCTGTTATTGATAACGTTAGTAAACCTTTAGCTAATGCTAATAAAAATGGAGTAGTACCAGTAGATCCTAGAAAGAAAATTGTTGATGCTGTTAAACCTAATATTCCGGTTAATAATACACAAAAAGTTCAATTATCACCAAAACAAAAGGTATATAATTTTTTAATGATTTTTTTTGATAAGAGCAAATATTATGATAACGAGAAAGATAATCATACTTTCTTTGTTTATAATAAAAACTTAATAAATTTGCTCATATTTATGATGTTTTGTTATTTTATGTTAATTTTATTGTCTTTTTTTAGATTATTCAAAATGATAAGCCTCCAGTAAGTGTTAATAAACCTCCTGTTGATCCTCGTCAAAGACCAACAGATCCACGTCAAAAACCTTTAGATACCAAAACACAAAAGCCAATGGATCCAAGAAAACAAAATCATCCAGAACCACAAGCACCGAAGCAGTCAATACAACAAACAGTACAAATAGTTGTATCACCACAACAAATTCTACAAGAAAGGTACGATAATAATTTAAATAAAATAAATTATTCTAAAAATACTTTTTTGTTTAGTAAACCTATTTTAAATCAAGATCGTAAAATCCCACAACAATTGATACCGGTGAGAAATGATATAAAACGTCAAGATGTTACTGCTGTACCTTTAAGAAGAAGTCCTCAACAACAACATGAAAAACCTTCACCTATCCCATCATCACAAGGAATGGATATATCACGTCAAGGAGAGATTGCCGGTGTAAAGAGATCTTCACCTATACCTGTACCAAATGAAAATATGGATGATTTCCGCAAGAGGAGATGTGTTGATGTTAAATTTTCTTTTGATAATTCCTCCATTCATCAACCTGTTCGTGTTGCAACACCACCTGTAATGGTACAATCTCCAGTACCAAATGGAATTAATCAAAACTTTCCTTTTATAAGTAATAATTCTCCTGTTCCAAGAATACCAATAAATATTCCAACATCAAATAATATTCCAGCATCTGTGATAAAGAATGATACACCAAGAATTGAAGGAATACAGGCTAATAATAGAATTTTTGTAGATGGTAAAGCTTATGAAGTTTTATTTGTTGACAATCAACCCATTATTGAAAGAAATTGTTTACCACATAAAATTTATTTCTTTGGTAATCCAAGAAAGGTTACTATTGACGGTAAAGAGCATATTCTTCCTTTTAGAGAGTCTAAAACTGTTGTTATTGGTGGTCTTTCTCATGTCATTAGATTTGGTGCACCTAGTAGAGAGTTAATAATGAATGAGTTTGCATTTAAAGGATCTTTCGGTGGTCCTCCTATTATAGCTAATATTAATGGGCGTAAACATGAAATTCGTTTAGGTGGTCCACCTCCAGAGGTCAGAATAGAGCCTGAACCTTCTTTTGAGCTCTTACCAGAGCTTAAAAAAATGCAAAAGGAGGCTAAAACTGATCCTGAAGTTAAAAAAGTAGAACCTATCGTTCAAGATATTAAAAGTCTCCTGGCTAAATTAAAAGATCAGGGAATTATAGGTGCTTCTGCTAAGCCTTCATCTGGTAGTAATGCTCCAAAAGATAATAAAAGTAATGATACATCGACTAATAAATCTAAATTAGTTAATCTTAAAGAGGTTCCTAAAAAAACTTCTCCAGCAAATATATCATTTAAAGATTTACCAGATAATGTTTTAACGTTAGATCCAAATCTAACATATCAAGCTACATTAGAAGTTTTATATCAACCAAGGAATGTATGTCCAAATTGCGGTTTACAAATGGATAAAAGTGATGATGAGATGTTTCAAAAACACATGGATTGGCATTTTAGGGAAAATACGCGCTTAATACAAAACAAGAATGCATCTGTACGTCCATGGAACATGACAGCTGATAAATGGTTGAAATTTAGTGAACAACTTGCGTTGACAAACATATCATCAAACAATTCAGATGCAGAAGGAAGTGATGGAGAAAGACATACCGACTCTATAGATATACTGTCATCAGAAGTGCCAAATAAAAATTGTCATGTTTGTGGAGAACAATTTGAGGAGTACTACGATGAAGATGATGATGTCTGGAAGATAAAAAGTTGTATCGTCTTAAATAATATTGTAAGTTTACCAAAAAAAAAATATAATAAAATGTAACAAAAATTTTAATTTTAGGCATACCATGTATCTTGTTCCAATGATATGGCGCTAACAGAACAACATACATCACCAACAACAATTGGTAAAAGACAAGTAGAAACTTCAGTGTTTTAGAGAGATTTTAATCAAAAGACGTAGAAATTTTATTTTTTTACATTTTAAAAATACTTTTTTTTTGTACATCTGCCCTTTATTTATTGTGTTCTAAATTCGGGTCTGTTATAATTTTTTTCTATAAAATAAATTTATTATTATCATAATCGATGACCCTTCTTTTTATCATCATATTTTTTTTTATAAATAAAGCTTTTCGTACCTTTTAATTGATTATTTTAATTGTTATAACAATACTTGTCATACCTTATTATTAATTTTTATAAATCTAATATTTAAAGTTATAGATTATGTCATGTCAAGTTGTAATCTTAGACTGTAATGTTGGTAGTCATGGCCAATTATTTAAGAAACTTTCAACAAACCGTATCTATGATGCAATGACTGCAGCAATTGCTGCATTTGGATCTCAACATCTCAGTAGCGCACCAACTAATAAATTTGTACTTATCGCTGCAGGAAAGGGTATCAAAAATAGATTTATTTATATCTCAGATCAAAGCGAAAATACAGGGACTGCAATAGAAATTTTAACAAGTATTCAAAATACATTTAGGAATGTCTTATCCATTAGAGATAATTCAAAATATACAGAATATGCTAGTCCATTAGCGTTAGCATTGTGTCAGATAAGAAAATTTAAGGAGCATAATAGTAAAGGTCAGAATAAGATTGCAGTAATCAATTTGTCACCCGTAACTGATTGGGAACGTGATATGATATTAAATTGTGCATTTGCAGGGAAGCAATATGACATAATTATCGACGTTGTTGCTTTTGCTTTACATCAATCGAGCCCCGTATTACATCAATGCTGTGACATTACCGGTGGAATTCATGTTTACGTAGAGAAACCATATTTATTATTACAATATTTAAATAGATATATATCTCCAGATAGAGATATTAGAGCTTCAATGAAGAATAATTTAAGTGATGAAATTGATTATAGCCCAACATGCGTTTGTCACGGAAGAACATTGAGCGTTGGATTCGTTTGTAGTGTTTGTTTATCAATTCATTGTACATCCGATATTGAATGTTATTCCTGTAAAACAATATATAATAAATCACCACCAGCTTTGAATGATTCAAAATCAATAATGGATGTTAAAAAAACAATTCAATTTGTTAAAATATATTCAGGTGATACTACTAGAACAGAGGATGAAGAATGTAATGGTGATAATGTTAATGGTACTATTGGTATGGAAACAGAAGATGATATACTTCAACTTAATATGCTTGAAAGTGGAGAAAATATTGAGAATGTAAAAACAAAAACTGAAACTGATACAGCTTTAGAAAGTCTTATGCAATTCTAATACTATTTATATTCATTCACATATAGTGATTATTTTAATTTTAAATTGATTTTTATTATATTGATTTATACTTTTTTTTATTGGAAAAGATCCATTTGATATTTTTTATGTTATTATTTTAAAATTTTAATATATTTCAGATTGATTTTTTNTTTTTTATCAAAATGATTATGGAAGAGGAGGTAAAGGCTGTTGAGTATATTAGGAAATATAATATAAGTTTGTTATCAAGTGTATTTAATAAAGTTCAAGGAAGTAAAGGAATATGCTGTGATTCAGTACAAGAAAAAGCAATGTTATCAACAATATCATTTAAAGAAATGATAACATTATTTGGATTGAAAGGAGGGATATCTTTATACAAGCCTTTTGCACCAGCTGTAGATCATATTTTTTATTTTATCTCTGATAGTGGTGAAAGTTATGATCTTGTAGAAAGACATATTCAAGTTCAAGATAAGAATTCAGAATTAAAAAATATTTTTGTATTCATTGTTGCTAATGGAGTATCATCACTAAAAGCAAAAATAAAAGGTCTTGTTAAAAGTTCTAAACATGTTGAAGTTAATGAATTTCCTTTATATTGGATATGTTATGATAGTATGACAATTTCATTATATGAATCAAATGTGCCTAAACAATTATTAGTTCAACATAAACCAGCAATTCTTCATAGGAATGCTGTAGCATTGCTTCAACTTGAAAAATTAACTGGTACCAAATTAGTTGTTAGAGCAAAAGGTGAATGGGCAACAAAGGTTGCTGAAATTATGATGCACAATAGAGAATCTGAATTAGGAAAGAAAAGGACAATTGTTGAGCAATCTCTTGATTTAAAAGAAGTTATTATAATGGATAGGTGGCTTGATCCAATAACACCATTGTTAATTCCAATGACATTCGATGCTTTAATTAGTGAATTTTTTCCAACTGAAATAAATGGTACAGTTTCAGTGGATAGAAAAGAATTTGATAAAGTTGATGAACTGAAGGAGAATGAGAAACCAATAAAAAATTTAAAATTAAATGATGAAATATATAATAATATTGCTGATTCACATATTTCAGCTATAGGTGTACAGTTATCAGAGTTATCTAAAGAATTATTTTCGGAAGAATCAAATTTTAAAGAATCAATGAAAGTGATAGCAGCATGGAAAATGACAATGCCAAAGTTACAAAATATAGTAACAAGAAAGGAATTGTGTACAAAATATATTAGATTAGCTGAAATGATTTATGATAGGAAGGGAGATGATTTCATTTATGAATTTTTGTTTCTTCAAATGGATATATTAAATGGTTCTATAGGTGGGGACAAAGTGATAACATTCCTTGAAGATTCTTTGATTAGAAAAGAATGTTTGTATAGATGCCTTAGGTTGATTTGTTTACAATCAATTGTTAATAATGGATTGAGGCCACAAGTAATAAATGCATACAAAAGATTAATTTTAAATAATTATGGAACTGAAAAGTTACAATTTTTTGTTCGTCTTCAAGTATGTAATCTTATTACTGAAAGAGAAACATCATTATTATTATCAAAAAGTGTTGTTAACTCAAAGATTCATTCAAAATATCCAAAAATTGATTTTGGAAGTTTAAAAAAATTTTATAAATTATTTGATGGAGTTACTTCTAATGAGGTATATAGAAAAGATCCTTTATATGCCTTCAATGGATATGCTCCTCTTCTTTATAGAATTCTAGAACATGGAATAAATACAGATTGGGGTGATTGGAATACATATGCTGACACACATATGAAACAACAAGAATTGAAAACATTGTATACTTCAAACAAACTTTTATTTGTTATTGGAGGAATAACAAAAGCAGAGATGAGTTTATTGAAATCATTTCAACCAATTATAACTTTAATAGGTTCAACCGATATTGTTAGTGGCAACTCATTTATGAAATCATTTGAAGTTTAATTTATTGTGAATATATATTTTACTTAAATATTTTAATTTATAATTTTACAAATATATACAATTTATAAATACAAATATAAGAATACTCTTTATCTAAAAGAAGTTCTTTGTTACGTTATCATCTAAAATCTCCGAATCCGAGTGATGTCTTAAGGTAGTATGAAGTGGTATTAAATATTGTGTCATAAAATTGTAACTATGAGTTCTATGACGACTATCCGGATTTCTAGCATTGAGTGATTTCTCGAAATCTCTATTAAATAAAGACAGATCTTTTTGAACTTGATTCACATACTTCAAATGATTTTGAAATTGATGGTTCCGCTCAATGTTTTTGTCTTCGGTTAATGGATTGGAAATCTATGAATTAGATGAAATAAAAAGTTTAGTAAAATGACAAACTTACATTAACTGATTTTTCCTTCTCCTCCAACTGTACACATTCTTCTTTTTCTAGAGAATCATTTTCATCAACACCATCTTTACCCAACAACGGTTTCTTTGTATCCATATCACGACTCTCTTCGACCGTAAAGTCATTATCAATGTTTTCAATTCCAACATCAGTCTTACTTGATTTATAATTAAAGAATAACATTGATATTTTTATCAAACCAATTAACAAAACAAAAAATAGAGTTGTTGCAATAAAACATTGGATATAAAGAAGAATAAATGAAGTCATATTAACTTTTTTAACAGTAAAACTTATAAATAATAGTTACGTTTTTCTGTTTTATTAGAAATGTCATTATATTTGAAAAATGTTTCAATAAATCATTAATTTTTAAAAGATAAAAATTCAAAAAAAATTTCATTTTATTAACTACAATGAGAAACATGATAATTTAATAATATTAATAATCATCAACATAAACCCATTTTAGCTTTCTCACGTTTCTTCTTCTTCACATTTTCCAAATTTCTTTCATCCCAATTACTTTTTCTTAATTTGATTGGACGGTTACCAACGTATTTACCATCCATCTCTTTCATAGCTTTAATGAATCCTTCTTGTTTACGAAATGATATAAAACCATATCCTTTGGATTTACCTGTTCTAGAATCTCTAACAACTTTTGCTTTCTGAAAACTAGGAAAATCTCTAAATGTACGAGCTAACAACTCATCATTAACTTCATTTCCTAAATCACCACAAAATATTCTAAAATCATTTGGATCCCACTCAGCTAAAGATGGATCTTCCCATTTTTCACCACCTGCAGACCTTACAAATCGTTTCATCTTTTTTTCACCACGCATAACCTGTCCAAGATAACTGTTTCTATATGCTTCTTCAGCCTTTTTCTTTTGTGTTATCAATTCAACATCACTAGGAAGTGCTAAAGGTTTTAATTGTGTAACAGTATCAGATGTTGTTGATTTCTTTGCACCTTGAAGGTCCGTATACTTCTGTGGAGCCGAAGCTATGACAGCATTCTTTAACATTTGTGCAGGTGTTGCCACAGAAGGCACTGGTTGAGTTAAAGAATTTTTATTATTTACAGAATCTATAACAACGTTAACATTAGGATCCTGTATATTACTCACAACCTCATTATTTTTAACATTTATTTCCTCTGAAGAAGGTCCTTTTGTCTCTATTTCAGATATTTCTTGATAAAATCTAAAAAAATTATTATTTAATAGAAAAAAAATCATATAAACTTACGCATCTAATGGATCAAAAGAATCAGCCATATTTTAATAAATATGAAAACAATTTTATAATGTTTGTTAGAGATGAGCGACGANTCTCCAACAGAAAAAGAAATATTTAAAAATAATAGCTGCAAGAAAAATCGATTTATTTTAGGGTATTTCATGAAAAACCTATGAATAAAGTATCTAAATGAATAATATTTATAATCAAATACATAAATTATTCCATAATATATTCTATATAAGGAGAATTTATTGTCCATATTCCTCCATTTTGTTTCATCCATGAACATTCCATAATATCATTATAATCCCATCTACTTCTGTCATCTAGACACAGGAGATTAACCAGTAGTTCCCTACATTCCTGACTTCTATTACATTTAGGAAATCGTAGAGATTCCATATCATTGTTAGCTCTTGATAAAGCATTTTTTGGCCATGTACAAAAAAGCATTGTATAAAGGAGAACACCTGCTGCAAACCAATCAGCACAAAATGCATTATAAGGTTCCTTTTTAAGAAGATTCAATGATGAGTAAGGTTCTGTCCCACAATAACTTTCTGACATATCATCTGGATAACAATGTTTTGAAAATCCAAAATCAGCCAATCGTACATTATAATCTGAATCTAATAAAACATTTTCAAGTTTCACATCACGATGTGATATATTTCTAGTATGAAGATAATTTAATGCTTCACAAATTTGTCTAAATATCCTTCCAGCCAAATTCTCTGTTATTGGTGCTCTTTTATTCATAAAATCTAATAATGTACCACCCTCATAATATTCAGCCACAGTTACATATTTTGATGTACATGGATGTGATACAGCATAACATTTTACAACATGAGGATGATTCACCTTTGATGTTATATCCATTTCTCTTTTTAAAAATTTTTCCACTATTTGTTCTGGAATCATATTACAGTCAATAATTTTTACAGCAACATATTTTTGAATACTACATTTTAATAACAAAATTATATATTAAAAAAAATTATAAAAACTTACGCTGGACAGAATGCTTTATAAACTGTTGAATGTTTTGTTGTAGCAATTGGAGGAAATATTAGTCGTAATGAAAAATCGGCACATGTTTTTTGTACTGTATAAATGAATGATTTTGTTTTACCTTCCCTCATTAATTGTTCCTGAAGTGTGACACGCCTATGAACTACTGGAACTTGTTCCTTTTTATAAATTGGACCATCTCCACATCCAAGAACATTTGGATGATCATGTGGTACAATTGAAATTGAACATTTTGATAATGCAGTTGCGGTAAGATCTACAGGAACAAATGAGGTTGCCCGACTCATATCCCTCAATTTAAAATGCAAAAACAATTTAAAATAATCTATCTATAACATTTTATTGTCAAACAAAATATAAATATAAAATTGGTAAGAGATTAATAAAATTAAAAAGTTTAAAATTTATATTTAGGATTCATGTTTAGTATTTCTATGAAATAAACCAAGAGTTGAACTTTTTTTCTTCTTCTCTTGTGGAGAACTCTTAGAACTGTTATTCTCAACACATCCAGCTTTAAATTTTAATTCTTGTATTTCTTTTGTCAACTCATCAAGACGTTGACGTTTAGATATAAGTAATTGTCTTTGTTCCTTCTCAATAGCAGATAATTTATTTTCACGTTCTTTTAATCTTAATTCCCAGTCAATAACCTTCTCGGAGAATATTTTTTCCATATTTCTTTTTGAAGCTTCAAATTCTTCCTCCAAAATTTTATTTTCTCTTTCCATTTGTGACATTGGATCACAATCAACATTGCTCCCTTTAAATGGTCCACTCAATTGAGTAAATCTAAAGTTTTCATAATGAACATTTGCCGTATCACAAATAAGATCAATTAAATGTTTTTTAAGAAGAATCTCTTTCATAGCAATAAAATCGTTATGCTTCAAATTATCCACCTCTACAACACCCCATGGATATTCACGTACACGAACTTTCTTTCCTGCTTTGTTTTCTATCAAATGATTACTACAAACAACTCCATACGGAACACGTGAATAAGCTTGTTTATTTTCATCATTATCTTCTGATTCAAAATTATATATTTTAATTCCATTTTTTTCAATATCGTTCAAAACCTAAAATTAAAATAATAATTTAAATACAAAATTTAATCACCTACATTTTGTTTAAAACGAGCCATCTCAGAT
Organism: Parastrongyloides trichosuri; assembly: GCA_000941615.1. Lineage (NCBI taxonomy): Eukaryota > Metazoa > Nematoda > Chromadorea > Rhabditida > Strongyloididae > Parastrongyloides > Parastrongyloides trichosuri. The sequence goes on along the minus strand of LM523179.1, from coordinate 306,071 downwards.
GGAGTTAAAGTATCAGCTTTTGCAATAAGAGGAATAATGTTAACCTTATCATGGAGATTCTTCATAAACTTAATATCAATTTCCTTTAATGAATGTCCTGTTGGTGTGATAAAATATAAACATAGATGAACTCTTTCATCAGGAATTTTTGTTCTTCTTCCAATTTTAGTTTCTTCGCTTAGGTATTGAGAATACTTTGAATCAATGTACTCCATGATTGGTTTCCAACAATTACTATTATCAATAGAATCTCCAAATCCAGGTGTATCGACAAGTGTTAATTTAACTTTAACCTTATTCTCAGTCAAATAATAACTTCTAGCAACTATCTTCTTAGTCGATGGTATTACATTATCCTCATACTTCTCTAGTTCACTACAAAATAAAGTATTCAAAAATGTACTCTTCCCTAATCCACTACAACCAACAACCATTATTGTAAATTCAAAACCATTCTTCACAGCTCTCCTAAATACTTGATTTGTATAATTTACAACTCCAATATAATCATTTGTTTCAGGAATATGTTGTGATACGCTACGCTTCAAATTTGTTGTAATCATTTTTATTTCTTAGATAAAGTTAGTCAAAAATAATAATGATGAAAATGCTTTTGAGAGAGAAAATAAAATAGACTTATAAAATGCAAATTGTATACGTATAATTTTAAAAATAAAACAGTATTAGGTTGGAATGTGCCTTACACGATGATCTGCCTCCTTTCAAACAATGATTGTGCAACTGTGAGAGATGAAAATAAAAATTACGCGGCAAGATGGTGACACTTTATATCTCAATGAGATATGTGCTTTTTTTTTGACAATGCTTTTGAAAATTAATTATGTTTCAATGGGTAAAAGAAATTATATTAACACTTTATATGGAGCAGAAAAAAGGAAGNNNNAAAAAAAAAGATTAATCAAATATTTATTACATCTTCACCAGTTATATATTATTATAAATTATGTATATATTTATTATGATATCTTTCTTTTTAACCACAATGGGATTGTAAATTTATTAATATAAAGAAGATTATATAGTATTTTATTTTCCTCTCTATACAAATCATCTATTTTTTTCCTAATCCTATCTGATAAGTCATCATACTTTCGTCCTTTACTTTTTCCTAAGCATTTGGGGTGTCCTTCAACAATAGGACAATAGAAACCTTTATGATCATTGTATTTTATGAGGGAAGAAAAATTAAAATCATTTAAACCAATTTTTCTACTAATTTTTGTTAATATTTTTGAGGGATCTTTTGATAAAAAATCTGCGTCAACTATTATGATTTTTGATGATGAGTAGTAACGCAACCATTTCAACAGATGGTAGGCATATCTTCCTGGTGTGTAACATCTTGATTTTAATTTAGCCGTTTCATTTTTATTACCTAACATTACCTCTTCAAATGAATAAGTATTAGCAATTGGATCATTATGGAATTTCATATGTTGATACCATGAATATGCCCTAGATACAGGATCTTTAAGGACAATAATTATGTAAGGACTTCCTAATAGATATGATGTTGTCATTGGTGCTGTTGGATGATCAAAATAATTAGCAGTTTTTTCAAATATTATTTTTTTAGATTGGTTTCTAGCTTTTATAAATAAATTGGAGTACCAATATATCCCTTTTTCATATTTTTCTTCATTACTAAAAAATTGTACTTCCTCAAATGAATCTTTCAATAGATCATTACTATCAACATCCGGATGAAGTTTTAAAAAATTTGCTAAAGCTGTTGTACCTGTTTTTTGGGGACCTATTATCAATAAATTAGGTAATACAAAATTTTTACAATCTTGTGCTTGTAATAACATCTTTATATGTCTGGTGTCTTCACATGGATTTGTCCAAACCAACTTTTGTTCATCAGGAAATGTCTCAAAATATAACTTTTGCATTTCATTAGGATGTACCCATTTAAAATTGATATTTGTATAACATCTTAAAAATTGTAATACATTCCTAAATGTATACTCTGCTAATCTATCATGAGCATAATTCTGTTGATGTGTCATAAATATATTGAAAGGATTAATAAGTATAGATGTAAATAAATTTCCACCAAAAATATTATCTAAGAATGTTTGATAACCACCAGGATATGCATGATAATAAAGTGTATGAGTAAAAAGACCACATGTTTGTCTTGGCAAAACAGATATATTCTTATATTTGAAACCTCTCCTTCCACCCATAGGTTTGAAATGAGGATATTCTTCAGTGGACGTCATATTGATATCCCATATTTCTTTCCAGGCTTCATACAAATAATCAATGGTTGGATATACACCTATATGTTGAGGACTAACAGCATACCCTTTAACTAGAGGTAAATTAAAATTTTCTGCAAATAATCTATTCTGTGTCATGACTGCTTTCAAATAAGATACATCATGATCTTGAGCGTGATTATGTTTCCACATATGTGGAAACCACAAAAATTTATCTTTAACTTCAATAAGGTATTCATCACCTTTTTCTTCTAATTTGTTTCCCTTTCTAAAAAAATATCCAGAGTAACCTAAAGTATAAGTAAAATTTGGCATATATTCTCTTAATTTATCCTGACTTTCAATTAAATAATCAACATCCTTAGCAACAATTCTTGTATCTTGTTGCCCAACAAATATGTCATCAATATCAATCTGTAAATACCTATCATGATTAAATTTAATTTTTAATCGTGGTTCAAAATAAAGAATAGAATCATGAAATAATAACTGTATAATCCAATAATCCATGGATCCCCCAAAGAATATCTTCTCAACACCATCATAGAAACCGTTATCCTTGATAACAGCTGATAACGATAAAGTAGAATTTACTGATAAAATAGTAGAATAATAATTTGATACATTAAATAGTGTCCACGAATTAGTGATGGGATTAATCTCCCTAATACTTAAACATTTTTTGGTTAGATAAGGAATATTTGAGGTTGAATTAATAAATAAATCTCCTACATATTGCCTTGGTTGAATATTTTTTAGTAAAAATTCATTATTATTGTTTAAATTGTTGACATTTGAAGAATCGGTATCTGGAACCATAAAAATCATACCAGCATTGAATTTTTTGCAATAACTATTTATTGATACCCGTAGAGAGGAAGAACTTTTTAAGTAGGCATACAAATCATCAATTATTATGATCGAGTACAAACCAACATCACCAAAATTTAGATTTATTATTGTTTCTTTTAATGAAATTATCTTGTATCTTATTCTAAATCCATCCAACTGTTGGAGGATTTTTTTCGTACTCGATATTGTACCTATTTTTGATGGAATTAATGTTAAAATCAAAACATTTTCCTCTGTTTTGATGTTTGTTAAATTTGGGGTAATCTCAGATCTTAAACCGTCATCATAACATTGATTAGAACAAACAAAATCGGATGGTTGAAATGAATCAAAACGTCTTGGTTGAATATTTTCAATTTTCCATATTCCATCAATGAGTGTTGAAAGAATGACAAATGAACTGACACATAGAACAAACCATTTTATATATATTTTGCTAAACAAAATTGATAGCTTTTTCATTGGTAAAAAATGGATTGGAAATACTTTCGTTTCATCGAATTGCATACTTCTCATTGATGCTTTTTAATAACTTCTTTAGATAGCACTAATATATGTAATAATGTTGGTGTTAGAATGGGAAAAATTCTTTCAATTGATATATAAGTTTAGAAGTAGATGATGAAGGATCATGGTACATAAAAATTGAGTATAATATCTATAAATAAATTTGATATATTACTTTGATAATAAGAATAGTCAGAGAATAGATATTATATAATTTTTTGGGAATGAACAGAGTACTTTTAAAAGGCGCATTTTATTTTTTGACCTATTGTGTATCTTTTATGTCATTGGAAGTGTGCACCTTTTGAGTTTGAATATATACATATCATTAATATAAAAAGGTTATAAATAAAAAATTAAGTGTGTGACAATTTGAAAAACAATTTGAAATGGCTACAAATGAAGGAGAAGTAAGTTATTTCTGATATCAAATGTATTTTTTTTAAGAACCTTAATAATGATCAAAGAAATAACAATAATTTTTATTTTGCTTGTTTTGCCAATAATTCTAATCAGCAACGACCAAATAATCAAAATATAAGACTTCACTTGGAGCAGGAAATAATTTCCACAAAAGAACAAATAAAACGTGAAATTAGTATACTTGAACAAAGTGGAGGTTATGGTTTACAATTTGCTAATGCTAAGAGATTACTTTGTGATGAATTAAATAATTTAAATATAAAAATTGAACCAGAATGGTTGGAAATCACTGATGAGAAACCAATTAAAATCGTTAAAAAAATAATTGTACCGTCATCAGAAAACTCAAAGGTAAATATAGTTTTTAAATAACTAATACAATTTTTAGATTGATTATGTTGATAGACTTAAGGGACCAAAAGGATTATCATTAGAAGCCTTGTCTAGAAAATTTCGTTGTAATATTACTTTGTTAGGATCAGGAAGTACAAAAGATCCATCAACAGAAGAAATATTACGACGTACTGGAGACCCTCAATATGCTCATTATTTCATTCCAATGCACCTTAAAATTGAGATTACTGCAACACCAGATGAAGCTTATTCCCAAATTGGTAATGTAATAAAAGTTTTGAAAAAAGTTTTGATGTCTAACGATGATGTTGATTTGGAAACATTGATCAAAACTTTTCATAATAAAAACCTACGTAATAATTTGGAAGAGGAAGCAAGAACTGATTCACATCCAGATGAATCATCAGAAAAATATAATCCTGAATTTCCTCCATTTCCTGAAGAAAATCAAGATGAAAGAAATAATCGTTTTTTAACTGATGGTAATCAAATCGAATCTGAATCTACAACTGAGGAAGAAGCACCATATCCCGATAAATTTCTTTCATCAACCAAGCCTGAACAACGGGATGAAGTAGTATCGGATCTAAATAATACTAGAAATGGAATTTATATGGAGGATCGTAGAAGAGTATATCCAAATGGATCAGTAAGAGAAAGACGTCCACCTACAAATTATAATGCAAAAAGAGCCAGATATGATGAAACAATTCATGGTAAAAAACATTATCACTTAAGATCTAGTACTACAAATCGTGATATTCCTGAATTTGGACCAAATACACAAAATTTCACGTTTCGTTTAAATTTAAATGGACCAAATGGATAAAGTTAAAAAAAAACCATTCTATATTGTTATCCATAATTAGTCAAAAAATTATGCAGTATGAAAAATATTATCATTAAAATTGTTTTCTTTTTTTTAATCTAGTCATTCTTATTTTTAATATTTTGTTGTTTTTTTTTAATAAAGTTAGCTTCATAGAATCGTTTCTTCTCTTACACTTTAAACATTATTATAATAGTTAAGAATAAACAATCACTTTCATGTTGTAATATTCAAATGATAACAACTTTATTGAATTTTTGCATAAAAACAATGTATTATAAAGAAAAGACATTCAAAGTACAATATTGTAACTCTATAAAAAATTGTTTATATAAAAGTTAAAATATATATTTTACTACAATTTTAAAATATAAATATTATTCCCAATCCAGTGATTAATATGCCTTCCTAAAAAAAAATTTTTCAAACCAACTATCAAATATCTAATTTCAAACAATTTTTTTATAAAATTTTAAAAAAATGTACTTTCTCAGGATACTACTTTGCTTTAACAATATCCGCAAAGAATAGATTATCAGTATTATTATTTAACATTCCTTTATGTTTAATGAGGTGAGGGGAGTAAACTTTTTAGAATAAATGATAGATAGTGTAATGTTATTATTATAATAGATATTTGTCAAAAAAATTTTTTNAAAAAAAAACAACATATTTTAATTGATAAAATATTCATATAAGTGCACTTATAAAAAAGAGTTGAAGGAAAAGGTCGTTTCGTCGAATTTTATTATAACATGCTATTTATATGTTAAAAGTAAAAAATGACACATGAAATGTTGTAGTACGTATTCTTTTTTTTTTTTTGAGTTTGTTACACACTCTCTCAAATGTGATAGTCTAACAACTAATTGTAAAATTAATTCCTTCCTCAAAAATGATATGATGACTATTTAATAATATGGAATGATTAAAACAATTATATTTATTAAACATTTATCCTCTATCTTTCCATTATCTTATCATATATATATATATGTATAATATATTCTACAAGAAAGTACACAACTTATAAAGCGCATTCTCGCTTTGACCCCTTGTATTATATGTATTTGGAAGTGTGCACCTTGTGTTTATTGTCCTTTAAAACAAGTCATTCATAAAATTTTCAATCTCTTTTTTGTAATATTTAACTTAGCTCTAATTGCTACTTTGTCTAATTTTTACTTAAAAATATTTATAGTTATTTTTTATATTTAATTTAATGTATTATGGATACATCTTATCCTGCTGTAAGTTTAACTACATTATTAAGCATTTTTTTCGATTATAATATGTACTTTTATAGTATTCCTATGACTCGGCCGCTTACGGATATGGCGATAACTCCTATCAGGGAGCCTATCGTGCTCCACCACCGGTTGAAGCAGCAATACCAAGCCCTTTGGACCATGAAATACTAATTGTGAAGGGAGAAATTCAGCATGAAATTAATATTATCGATCAAAGTGGTGATTACGGATTACAATTTAAGAATGGAAGAAGACTTTTAGTTAGTGAATTAGATAGACTTGCTAATAATATTGAACCAGATTGGTTGGAAGTTGATATAGAAAAACCAATAAAAGTCGTCAAAAAAGTTCTTGTCCCTACATTTAGGCATCCACAGGTAAGTGATATAATTTTTTATGTTAATAAAATTATAATTCAAAATTTCTAACAAATATTTAGTTTAATTATGTTGGTAAATTAATGGGACCAAAAGGTACAACCTTACAAGCATTAGCTAAAAAATTTCGTTGTCATGTCTATGTCTTAGGTAAAGGTAGTACAAAGGATCGTGATAAAGAACAATCATTATTTGGTTCTGGTGATCCACAGTATGCTCATTATGGTGGTCCATTACATGTTAAAGTTGAGACAACAGCACCACCAGCGATAGCTTATGATCGCGTTACAGGTGTGATAAAAGTTTTAACAGAATTAATGAAACCAATTAAGGAGGCAGACTTAGAAAAATTACTTGGAATACCAAATGTTGATCCTGATAAATTGAAAAATCAAGAAGAAGAAAATGTTGCAATGGTTGCTACAAATTACCTTGCTCAGAATGGGACATCACATGAAACATCAGGAGGACAATTTGATCAAGGAGGTTCTCAACAACAACAACAACAATTTATTCCTCCACCACCACAACTTAAAGGTGATTCCAGATCTCCTAATAAAGATCTAAACTTTGCTGATGATTATTATAATAATGAAAATGAGAAAGATAATAATGGTAGTAATATAAATAATGATACTAATGATAGTGTAGTAAAAGAAAATAGTAGTAATAATCAACAAGGAAATCGTCCCCAAAAAAGACAAGCCTCTTCCGGTGGACCAGGTAATACAAATAAAAAACAAAGAAGAAATGATAGTGCACATGATCGATCAAATTCACAGACAAGAGGTGGTCATCCAGGTAATCAGAGAGGTGGAAATAATATGGGACCTGGAATGAGAGGTGGAAATCGTGGTATGAGACCACCATATCAAAATAATTGGCAACAAGGTGGAATGCCACCTCCCCCAGGTCCAGGACCACATGGAGGATATAATAATGGACCATATTTTGGAAATGTTCCACGTGGTGGACCTCCAAGAGGTAGAGGAGGAAACTTTAACAATCGTGGTAATACACGCGGGCGTGGAGGAGCTCCAGCTAGAGGCGGAGGAAATAGTGGTTTCAATAATAATGGACCAAATCAACATCATTAAGGTGAGAAAAAATTTAGAAAAACTTGATTATAAGAAAAAATTAGTGTTTGAGAACTAATTATAATGCTTTAATGATCTCCACAAAAAAAATATACTAAACATTAAATATCCATTCACCTACATTATTTGTTGAATGGTTATCTCTTTTTTTTTCTCTCTCTCCATTAAACTATAAATTGAAAAGGAAAACACAAAAAAATATGTTTCATATTAAAATAATTTATCTAATACACTTGTTGAAAGTGTTATGAAAAATTATCAAAAAAAAAAAATTTGTCAAAACTAAACTCTTAAAATATATTTAAAAAATATTTGAATTCATATTCATATAATTCCTAAAATATCTCTCTCTAATCGTCTTACAATTTAAATGTTTGTTTTTTTTTTGAAGGCGTAACTTTTATATATATATATTTCATCAAACTTTTTTTTTTCTTTAATCCTTTGTTACTTTTTATTTACTTTATAAAAAAATTCTGTAAAATTTTTTTGGTTAATTATAAAATATGATATATAAAATATAAAAAAGGTAATTGAATTTTAAAAAGATAAAAAAAAATATTAAAATTATTAATAAAAAGTGGTGTAAAAGTTGCTGTCAGACTGAGATATGGTTTCGTAAGCCTGACGTGATTATTACCAGTCTTTTGAAACTCTGTATTTTTGTATGATTGCGACAACATTTTTCACCAAATTTAAAAAAAAAATTAATAAATATATTTATTTTAATTGATTAATCCAAAATTGTTTGTATAAAATGTTTCGTTACTATGGAGATAGTACAAAGTTAAACGAGTCCGATTACTTGTTAAAAGATATATTTTATAATATTTAATCTATAAAAAAATGGAAGAGGTGGAAAATAATAATAATATTATTATTCATAATCATGTCCTTTGGCATCCATATTATGATTTGTTGGCTGTCAGTAGTTACTCAAGTGAAAATGGAGGTTATGTAACATTTTCAGATAAGAAGGTATGCTAATAATATATATTTAATAAGTTTTTAGAGTGGTAAAACTTTGCACGTATCAGATGGAAGGAAAGACTGTAACATTTGTTTAATTAAATGGCACCCAATGGAGACAGTTCTAGCCATAGCATGGAATTCTGGTAAAGTTTCATTGATAAATCAAAACACAAAGGAAGAGTATGATGTTTTAAATGATGAGAATGATTTGATTGATATTACATCTCTAGAATGGAATTTGAATGGAAAATTATTATTCATTGGTGATTCTGTAGGGACTGGTATTATAATTGAATTGTCTAGTAATGTTATTGAATTAAAATATTCAGTTATTGATAAAAAGATACATGTAGATGATAAAATTGTTTCTGTATGTTGTAGGATGTTAAAAGAAACAACAAAAGTTAGTTCAGCATCCTCTATAAAAAGCAATACATTATTAAATAATATTGTTAACGAAAATATGTCAAAAGAAGAAATCGATGCTATAGAAAATATTTCAAGAAAACTGAGAAGAGAAGCAATAGTTGAAGTACATGAAAATATTAATATTAAAGAGAAAGGAATAAATAATTTATCAAGCACTCCCGATAATCAAATACCAGTTTTTGTAATTGGTACTATTTCTGGAAATATTTATACTTATGATTTACATACACGAAATGTTGTTAAACGTTTTCATATAGATAGTGAAATAGTGCAATTACTAGACATTCCGGAAAAAAGTTTAGTCCTTGTTTTAACATCAAATTTTCAATTTTTTCATCTTACATTTACAACAATTAATGGTAATGAATTATTTAAAGAGAAACTTAAAGTTAAGTTAACTGGTAAAAAAGGATCATTGAAAATGATTCGTCTCATCAAAGGTGTTATTGCTATCTCATTCGGAGAAGGAGAAATAAGAATATGGGATGTAATTAATGAAGATAGTGCTCTATTCAAGTTGAGTAAAGACAAAGGGTATGATACCAATGAATCAATAATTGACATGATATTTAATTTAAAAAAAGAATGTCTTTTAGCCTCAACAACAGGCGGTAAGATAGCTTCCTGGATCAGGAAGAAGAGTGAATCAACACAACTTATAGATAAAGAATGGAAATTACAAAGTGCTATAAATACTGGAGGAGGTGTAAGTTTTATTTTTTTTTTGTCAAAAACTAAAAATTTAAAAAAAAAAGTTTTGCCGAGAGTGGGGTTCGAACCCACGCATCTTTCGATATTGGAACTTAAGTCCAACGCCTTAGACCGCTCGGCCATCTCGGCTGGTCGTTATGAAAAACTTTGTTTGAGTAATTTTATCATTTCGTTTCCTGTGATAAAAAAAAATTAAAAATGCCTATTTTTATGGAAATATTTTATTTTAGATAAAATCAATAAGCACATCAAATGCTACAAATGCATTAGCAGTGATATCATCAAATAACATAACAATATTTCAAGATGAGTCATTATTGTATGGTGTATCCTCTTCAATTATTGCAGTTCAAAATAATCAAAACTCATTATCTGTTGTAAAAATAACTTACCCTGAGGAGATACAAGAAATATTTGTCAAATTAAAGTTTAAAAATATTTATATATCAAATAGTTATGGAATAATAATTTGGGAAAATAAAACATTAATCTTATTATCAATAAATTATTCAAATACTGATTCACCAATGAGAATAGAACAAGTTGGTATTATCAATTTACCTGAATCACCTAAAGATATCATTTTATATAAAGATGCTATCTATTGTATAGAAGGAAATAAATTAAATATAAGAACATTACAAGGGACAGTTAAGAAGACAATATCATTCCGTGAAATGGAAGGTGATCCATTAAAAATGGAAGTTGGTTATGAGAAATGGTTATTAGTTTCAACAATTAAAGGATATATCAAAGTTTATGATTTGGAGGATATTAAATTAAAGGAATATCATCAACCTAAATGTATCTCAAAGGAAATACCATTTTTTGAAAAGATAAATTGTATGAAAATTAATAAGGAAGGTAGTAAAATAGCTATCACCTGTCAACAGATATCTGGAGAGATATATGAAAAAATATTTATTTGGGATGCTGAGGTAGATTCATTGAATTATTTTTCATTTGCCTTTGGTATTACTGATCAACAACAATACGATGTTGAGGAAGATATTCAACAACGAGCTAAAACATCTAGGCCCAAAACTACGGCAGCTAAAAAAATTGAACAAGAGCAAAGTCGTTTCAGGTTACCTTATCATACACCTGGTAATATTGTTTGGGATATCAATGATAGTCGCCTATTGATGTGTGAAGCTAAAAGTATCAATGCTGAGGATCAAAATACTTTTTTAATTTCAATGTTTGTCACTTCTGATCATGGTATTCAAATGCAAGATATTGTTCCTTTTTCACCTAGAGCTGGTTCATTAATATTATTAAATGTCCCTTACGTATATTACTTAAAAAATTTAGAAGTTGATGATTCAGAGTATGATATTTTAGAAACAACAATTAGTAAAAATATTTTGAGAATAACATTGAGGGAATTTGTTGGTTTGGAAAGATCTGATAAGAAATCAATTGAAGCAATGTTAAATTTTAGTTTCTTTCTAACGATAGGACAAATGGATAAGGCATTTAAAGCAATACAATTTATTAAAAGTGAAAGTGTTTGGGAACATATGGCTAAGATGTGTGTTAAGAATCGTCGTCTAGATGTTGCTGCTGTTTGTTTAGGAAATATGGGTCATGCAATGGGTGCTAAAGCTTTAAGAGAAATAATGAGTACAGATGCTGTTGAAGAAGTTAAAGTAGCAATGCTAGCAATTCAATTGGGNATGTTAATTGAAGCTGAAAATTTATACATAGAATGTAAAAGGTATGATTTGTTAAATAAATTATATCAAACAGAAAATAGGTGGGCTGAAGCTTTTGATATAGCACAAACACATGATAGGATTAATCTTAAAAATACACATTACAATTATGCAAAATATCTTGAAACAAAATCTGATATAACAAATGCAATGACACATTATGAAAAAAGCGGTAATATTGGAACAGAGATACCAAGATTATTGTTGTCAGAACCAAAAGCATTAGAATTGTACATAAAAAGAAAAAGAGATCCAAAATTATTAAGTTGGTGGGGTCAATATTTAGAGACACAAGGAAAACAAGAAATGGCAATAACATATTATGAACAAGGAGGATCATATAAGGATGTTGTAAGAATTTTAATTGATAATGATGATATTGAAAAAGCAATAGAATGTGTTGATTTATCAAAAGATAATTCATCAGCATTTGTTTTAGCCAAATATTTTGAAGAAAATGAATTATATAGAGAGGCTGTTGAATATTTTACTAAAGCAAAAGCATTTGGTAATGCAATTAGGTTAGCTAAGGAACATCAAATGAATGATAAGATGGCAAATTTAGCATTATATGCAGGTGAAACACAAATATTGGAGACTGCAAAATATTATGAAGATATTCCTGGTGAAGCTGATAAAGCTGTAATGTTATATCACAGATTAGGAATGATAGGGAAAGCATTAGATTTAGCATTTGAAACAGAACAATTTGGTGTTTTAGATTTGATAGCAAATGAATTGAATGAAAAATCAGATCCTAAAATATTAGTTAGAGCTGCTGAATTTTACTCAGCTAATCAGGATGATAAGAAAGCCGTTCAATTATTAGCACATGCTAAAAAGTTTTCAGAAGCTGTACAGTTATGTAGAAAAAATAATGTTATGATAACAGAAGAAATAGCTAATTTGTTAACTGTTACAAAAGAACAAATACCTAACAATGAACAAAGGAAACGATTACTTGAAGAGGTTGCAGAATGTTGTTTAGAACAGGGAAATTATCATCATGCAGCAAAAAAATATACTCAAGCTGGTAACACATTATTTGCAATGAAAGCATTGTTAAAATCTGGTGATACACCAAAAATTATAAAATTTGCCAATACAGCAAGAAACAAGAATATTTTTAAGTTAGCTGGTAATTATTTACAAACATTAAATTGGAAGGAGGATGCTACATTGATGAGGCAAATTGAGACATGTTATACAAAAGCTGGAGCATATGATTCGTTATCAATATTTTATGAAACTTGCGGTTATGTTGAGATTGATGAATATAAGGATTATGAAAAAGGTTTAGCAGCATTTAATGAAGCTGGGCGTTGTATAACAAAAGCATTAGAAGTTTCAGATAAGAATAAATCTTATATTGAAGAAAAACAAATGGAGTTAGTTGAAAAAATTAATAATATAAAAATATTTTTAAAAACAAATCAATTGTATGATTCGGATCCAGGAAATGCATTACGTCAATTGATAGAGTTAGCTGATAAATCTAATATTGATGATAGTGTTAGATTAGGTGATATTTATACAATACTTACGCTTCATAATTATAAAAGAAAAAATTATAAGAAAGCATATGATTTTATTCAAGAATTGTTAAAAAAGAAAAAAGATATTAAATTAAATAGTTATATAACGGAGGATGTATTAAATCAAATATGTGATGAATTAAAAGTTCCAAGATTAATTAAGAAAGATAGTGATGATAAGTTATCAGATGATGAAGAAGATGAAAAAGGTATAGACTATTCACATGCAATGAAAAGAAATATGGATGCACAACAAAATTCTGATGACGATGATGATGTCGATTTTTGAATACAAGATTATTTTTATTAATAATCATAATTTTACTATACATTTTTATATAAAAAGTCACTATTATTGAGGTTGTTCACACATCCAATCATTACAACAATGGATCGTTCAATTAAGATACACAACAGTAATGAAGGAAATATTGTCATTGATGGTCAACCAAAGCACAATAATGATTTTGCAAAATTTGTAAAGAATAATAAGAAGCTATCAGCTCCTTCCAACTATAAGATCGTTATATTTCACAATGGTGTTCAACATAACGTCAATGCAAATGCTCTTGCTTCAAAGTCTGATTTTGTATCCAATGTAAGTTTATTGTTCTTGTAAATTTAAATAATATTTTTTAAGCTTATCCAACTTTTCCCTTCACCATTACAATTAGATTTTTCTGATTGTTCCAAACCAGCAATTGAAAGGGTTCTTAAATATTTGAATACTGGAGATGCAAATTTTGACCCAACCGAAATATCATCAATTTATGATATTGTTGTCAAGTTGGACATTAAACCGTTAAGAGTAACTCTCAAAAATCGTATAGATAGAGCTATATATGGTGCCAATGTTGAAAGACAACTTTCAAAAAGCCAATCACGTGGCCGTTCCATTCCAAGATCCAATGTAAACAAAATAAAAGACTACACCAAGTGTCTTCATGAAATTACTGATCTCCTTAAGGCTATTGACAAATTTAGTGGATCAAGCGAGAGAGAATTATCAAGACGTAGCAGGTCAGTNACAAGAGGATCAGTTAAGAGAAGACCTGATGTTGTTAGAAGCTCGGGAAGGGAAGGATCAAAAGAAAAAAGATTATCTCAAGAAAAAGCTATGTCAAAGATAAGAAAATTTGTCAAGGATAGAGGAGTATCTAAAGGAAGAGATAGTTCTAAAATTGGAAAATCATTAAAACGTGGAGAAGACATTCAAGATAGAAGACCATCTAGAGGAAGAAGTGGATCAAGAATAAGAAATTCATTAAAAGGAAAAGGAAAAACTGGTGCTAGATCACCATCTGTTAAAAGTCGTGCTTCTCGTAGTGATCGATCAATTCCAAGAAATGCTTATTCTAATCAAAGAATAAATGTTTCTGGATCCAATAAAATAAATGAATCAAATAGTAAGAGATCTGTTTCAAAAGATAATGGAATATTTTCAAGAGAAAGATCTATGAGTAAACCTGTAACTATAGATAGATATTCACGTTCCAAGAGTGACCGAAATTTATCACAAGGTAGTGAAAAATCTATCAAGAAAACTAATTATGATAATATGATAAGAGATCTTTCACAAATATCTCGTAGAAATGCTAAAGCTGCTGCAAATAAGAAGAGCGTTCCAGTTGATTTCACTAAGAATAAACGTCGTAGTAACAAAGGAAAAAATGAAAAACCAGAGCCAAAGATAAGAAAGGGACTTTCTCCATATGTCAAAGAGAACATTGATCACGTCATTAATATTGATCCATATTTCCATAGTCATAAACTTAATCAGGATCAAAACTCCTCTAAGGAATACTCTGGATTCGAAGGCTCAGAATGTAGTCAATCTTCAAGTAGAAGAAGTTCCTCTTTATCCAATAGTGAGCAACCTCAATATAAAGAAAATACAAATATTGGCTTCCAAAAAAAACCAAGAAGTGAGGGATTTCACACATGGTTAAAGAGAACTCAATACAAGAAATAAAATTATGATTCTATGTCTGATGATATTTTAAGAGAAAAAAAAATTAAATCTTATTTTAGCATATTATACTCTAAACAAAGTGTAGAAAAATAACTTAGTGTTAGTGATTATTATAAATCGTAAAAATTATATTTTGGTGATATAGTGATTTTTTTAAAAAAATAAAAATTTAAAATAAATTTATATTTCCAATTATTATCATTATATTAAAATATTTCATACACTTAAATCATTTCAATATTCTTTGCAGAGATACACATATGTGTATCGCTGCCTATAAAATATATATTATTGGTATTAAGTATATCGTGTCTAAAACAAAATGTTCCTATAAAGAAAACCTGTGTCTTCCCCAAGCAGAAATATATTTTAACTTTTTAAACCATAATAATGATATTTATTTCCTTTTTTAGATATTTTTTAAGTTAAATAATTCATAAATATTATTTTAATTTGTTTAAAATTTGATAAATCTAAAAAATTACTTTTAATTTTGATTTTATTTTGATTTTAATCAATTTTTGACTGTTATAATGAATTTTTACATGTTCATATCATCTTTTTGTCATTATTTATTAAGTAATAATAAAAAATATTATTTTTTTAGGTTTAAATAAAATAATGGCTGAGCAGACAGAGAGAGCTTATCAAAAACAAAGTGCTATTTTTGAAAATCCAAAATCCCTTTTCACCAAGGCTGAAAGTGGTTTCAAGAAACGTTACATTAGAGATGTCGGTCTTGGATTCAAGACACCAATCGAAGCTGTTACTGGAAAGTACATTGACAAAAAATGTCCATTTACAGGAGATGTCTCTATTCGTGGAAGAATTTTGACCGGAGTTGTTGCTAAGAAAAAGATGCAAAAGACCATCATCCTTAGACGTGACTACCTTCATTACATCTCTAAATACAGACGTTACGAAAAAAGACACACCAACTTGGCTGCTCATTGTTCTCCAGCTTTCCGGTAAGATATATAAAATTTTCTCAATTAATTATGATAAAAAATTATTTATAGTGATCTTGCCGTCGGAGATACCGTTACCGTTGGACAATGCCGTCCACTCTCTAAGACTGTTAGATTCAACGTCCTTAAAGTTCACTCTCGCGGACGTGCCAAGAAGGCTTTCAACAAGTTCTAATTTCATTGTTCTGTTATTTGTTTTTGCATAACTTGCAATAATAAACATTTGTTGGTCCGGATTTATTTCTTATTATCATGTTAAAATATCAAAAAGATTATAAATTTATTATTTAAAAAAAAAAAAAACTTATAAAATAGAAAGATAAATAAAGAAGCACCAAAAACCAGGTTTTTGGTTTTTGAAGGCATCATTTCTAGGAGGAATATTGTATGTATATATATATCTATCTTGATGACCTTTTTTTATTATATATAATATATTTGTCGAGTTATATAACCACTTGAAGAGGGTGGAGATTTTTATTAATGATATGTGGTTTGAAAAGACTTTCTTAAAATGGTATATAATCGTGTATCGTTGAAGCAAAAATATTATTATTTTTATCATGTATTCTTCAATAGGATTATTTTTAATAATTTTAAATTTATTTTATTTATATATCAATGGGGAGAGTGGCGATGATGTAGGTAGGATGAAAAGATATTCAGATGAGAAAGGATACAATTATCCATATTTAAAAGTATCAAGGAGGCATAAAATTAAATATTTAAAAAATAAATTGTCGCTAGGGAGATTACATTCGATGAGAAGGAGATTGTTATTTGAAAATAGAACTTTTAAGAAAACTGATGAGAACAATTCTGAAGATTATCAGTTAAAGTCTAGTAATGATTTCGATGTGGAAGAATTTAAAAGAAATCTTGCAATAAATCATAATATTATTAGAATTAAGCATCATGTCCAACCTTTAAAGATTACTACAAATTTGATGAATGAAGCTCAAAGGTATGCTGATCATTTGGCAGCGATGAATAATGGATTAAGGCATGATCCTTATAATAAAGATCATGGTGAAAATTTATACTATGGAAGTTTTTACAAAATTCCTAGTGAAAAAGAACTTGCTACATCAGTTATTGGACGTTTTTATGATGAAAAAAAATATTACAATTATAATTTAATTAGATTAAGTAGTTATCACAGGTTTGGACATTTTACTCAAATGATATGGAAATCATCAACTGAATTTGGTATTGGTGTTGCTTTGAAAAAAGTTAATAGGCACAACAGGATACCTCGAACACGTGTTTTTGTTGTTATACGATACAACCCAGAGGGTAATGTGTTATCAGAAGAAGATTTTAAAGAAAATGTATTATGAAAATTGTTATTATGTATCATATTGTAAATATTAATTTATAAATAAATATAATCTTTATAAACTTTAAATTTTTAAACCAAAAAAAANAAAAAAATTACCAACGAGGAGCTTTATGATAAGGATCTTTTTGACAAAAATTAAATTTTAAAAGAAAACACGACAATATGATTAATGTTTGATTTTAATTCTATTTTACAAAGATAATAAATGTATATAATAAAAAAGATATTATTATTTTTAAAAATAATTATATTCCTAAAACATTGACATAGTGTGAAGGTTTTGACTAAAGAATATTTTTATCATTATCTCTAATCTCCTTTCTCAATATATATGCCTTACTTGTTGGAATCATTAAAATATAAGATTTTGTTGGCTTTTTGATTTTATCTTCAATTGCCTCTTTATGTGTAGAGATTATTAGATGCTGATAATAATTTTCTAACAATACCTTTTGGTTACATAAGATAAATGTTTATTTTATTAACTTCCTTTTTCATTTATATTTCAAATTTTGTATAATTTTTGTTCCTTATTACACAACAAAATATATATTATGTTCTTTAAGTTGATAAAAATTAACTAATTTTTAATACTTTTTTTTTAAACGTTTAATCAAAAACGTGACAGGTTTGTCTGACATTATGTTTTATGTAAAAAAGATTTCAATTTTTATTACAAATTGTTATCAATGAGCATTCTATGAACTTTGAATAATTGGTGCATTATGAAATAAGGAACTTATAAATGTAAACTAAATAACATTTAATTACTATTATCTCTTTATTAAAAAAACTCTTATAACTAATTTTTCTAAATCTTAAAAGAGTTGTCTTAATCAGATAAATAGTTGAAGCTAAAAACGGAAGTAAAACATTTTTGAGATTACAATCACATATTATTTTTTAATTCTGTTTCCTTTAGATCACCATCACATTTAAAACCTGATACATTAAAAGATTTTTTTAAATAATTTTGAAAGCGAATCTATAAAAAAATCATTTAGTAACCATAAGACATATTTACCTGAATCTTATTTTTATAAGGTAAAAGATCTAATTTCTTATAAAGTTTCTGATTATACGTTCTATTAAATAATCTCTCACTCCAACAATCAATAGCACTAAGGTCAAACCATTCCATCATTTTATTAGCAAATAAGTGAACTAGATCTTCGAATGTATTCAGATACTCAACACCTAGTAAGCAGATTCCATGTCTACGAGCATTATTTGATAAACAAATCTTTTTATCCTTATGTTTAAAGTTCCAATGTGTATATCTTGTAAAAGATTTATAACTTTCGGTGGTATTAATACAATGTGATGGAATTGTCCCAGGAATTTTTAATACTTCATAATTGGAGAATAAAGTTTGCCAATACAATTCATCGTTCCCATACTTGTGGTTATCATCAAGGAAATAACTTTGGTATATTTTTAGGTTGAAATTATTATAAATATAATCAATGGTTTTTCTTGATATTGTTATTGTGCTATATCCTTTAGCAAGAGTAATATTTTTTCTTAAAATTTTTGATTTCAATAATTTATTATATTTAAATAAATTTAATCCACGAAAAGTCCAATCTAATTTCTCGTTCACTCTTGACACTCGTGGTGGAACAATTGAATGAAAATCTGGTGTATCCTCAAATGTTTTTAATATCTTTACTAATTCACTATTAGTTTTTAGTGGAAAATCATGATTCTAAAATAATGATTAGATATAACTTATAAAATAATTACCGCTAGAAAGAATATATACTTCCATTTGTAATTTCTTAAAATTTTATAACAAGCTTCACTACTTAAAATTACATTCATTCCACTACTATTCATTTCATATTCAATTTCCGAGACAAAAACATTATTAAAACATTTAGAAAGTGATTTAATATTATTTTTAAAAGTTTCATTTTGTTTTTTATCTATTGAAAAACAATAATAATTTTGTGGTTGATATATAATTGATAATAAAAGTTCAATAAACAAGTAATCCCTATAAATATTATAACTATATGCTAAAGGGAATTTTTTTTCTTCCTCAGATAATGGTGTAAATGAGAAGTAGCGTCGTTGATGAATACTTTTACAAGTTAAAGATATATTATTCTCATTCCTTATAATACCTATTCTTTTATGATTCTTAAAATCATAATTTTTATTAAAATATTTAATACAGTCAATTGATTTAGTCAAATCATCATGTTTAAAAAATGGTTTTACTTTTTTTAATTCATTTTTAACAAATATAGTNGTAGATGAATAAAAAATGAATAAAATAATAAATATAGATAATGTAATAATTATTTTACTTAAAATATGTTTTGTTTTACCCATACTTTTTAGTATTGGATACACGTAAAAGATTTATTAATATAGATTTATAAATTTTACGTTTTAAAAAACCGTCACACCTATCATTGTTAATATTCTGTTTATAATAATCAAAAAAAAATGATAAAGTTTTTATTAATTTATCTCACAATTAAATCCAGATATATTCTGTGATACTTTCAAAAAATCTTGAAAACGTTTCTAGAATATGATTGTTATTTAATATAATTAATTTTTAATAACTATACCTGTATCCTATTGTCATACTTTTTCATGTCTATTTTACTATATTGATATGGAAAATAAGTTCTGTTAAATAATCGCTCACTCCAACAATCAATAGCAGCAAAATCAAATGATTGCAACATCTTATTAAGAAAGAAATGTTCGTTAGATTCAAAAGTTTTTAAATATTCTACACCTAATAAACAAACGTAATGTCTAAGAGTATGTGATAAACATTTTTCATAAAAATCTTTTCCATATTCCCATTGGGCAAATCGTGTATAAAATGATTGACTATCCTTTTTTCCAATACAATGTGATGGAATTGTTCCAGGTATCTTTAAAATTTCATAATTTACAAATAATGATTGCCAAAACATTTCATCATTCCCAAATACTGGATAGACATCAAAATTATTTTGATAAGCTGTCAAATTTAATTCATTCGTCATATAATCGTAAGTTTGACGTGATATCGCCACAGCACTATACCCTTTTGAAAATTCTATTTTTCTAGTATAAATAGATGAATTTATCTTTTTTTCATTTTTAAATATTTTTAAACCACCAAAAGTCCAATCTAATAGAAGATTAACTCTTTTTAATAGTGGTGGTAACACTAAAAAGTCAGATGTTTGATCAAACAATTTTAATATCTGAACCAATTCAGCATTAGTTTTCAATGGAAAATCATGATTCTAAAAAATATAAATTATTAAGGAAAATTATCTTACCTGTAATAAAAATACATATTTCCAATTATAATTATTTAATTTTTTTAAACATTCTCTATGACTTTTAACATTATTAAGTCCTTTACTATTCATATCATATTCAATTTTTGAAACAAAAACATTCTCAAAACAATTTGTTAGGGAATGTATCTTAGATCTAAATTCTCCATCTTGTTTTGCATCAATAGCAAAACAATAAAAATTTTGTGGTTGATAGATTAATGATAATAATAGTTCAATAAAGAAGTACTCTGTATATACAGTAAAACTGAAAGATAAAGGAAATTCATCCTCCTCCTTTGATAATGGTATTGATGGAAAAAATCTTCGTTTACGGATATCTTCACAAGTTACAGATAAATTTTTAAGATTCCTTATTATTGATATTCTTTGTGTAATATTGAAATTTGAATTAGAGTTGAAATAGATGGGACAATCAACATATTTGGTTAAATTATCTTTGTTAAAGAAAGGTTTTAAATCAATATTTTTATTTTTATTAATTATTTTACTTTTATATATTGGATAAATATCATTCCATAAAATATTATTAAATATCAAAAATGTTGAGGTACATACAATTAAAAATATAAAAATAAAATACATACATTTTAACAAACTACTTGAAGGTTTACTATGCATTACAATTTTTGAAAGATTAAAATATATTAATTAAATATTAAAAAAATTTTAAAAAGATTATATTAATAAGTTGGTATGTGAAATAAAAAAAAAACTAATAGGAAAATGAAACAAAAATTTATTAATTTATTTTTATGTATTGATTAATACTTTTATTAAATAATTTTTTTATTTCATAAACCTATTGTGGAATGATACCTAAAAAATAATTGTTATAAAATGGAATGTGAAAACATTTTATATTAAATAACAACTTTTTAAATAATACTATTGCAATGTGAGGTTTGATATAATATTGTAAAATAAATATCTTTTATATATATATATACTTTTTTTTTATTTCTTTAACCTTTTTTGACGTTTCTTTTATAAATATGTATATTAATAATATATAAATAATAAAAAGAATAGACAAATATTTTTTTCAGTAAAAATGATTTTAACGTTTTTGAAGTAGAATATTTTTTTGTTGTTATTATCTACTTATGCAGCTATTTTTTAAATTAAGTAATATTATAATATATTTATATTCACAAGAATTGTTATTAATAAATTTTGAATTGAAAATATATATTCACATTTTGTTTAACATAAACATATTTATTTTTTGTTATTATTTTATAATTATATTTGAAGTTTTAAAAAATATCTATTTTAAATATTTTTTTTTTAAAAATATGGATAAATATTTATGTTAAATAAAATGGTTACATATTTCTTCTTTTAGTATGGCTGTTTAAAAATGATTATGCCCTATGTGTCACATCCGTGTGTCCATAAAATAAATAATAATTTTCGACTCTTTAATTATTACTAAAGGGTATAAAATTTTTTTAAAGATATAAAAATAATTTTATTGTAATAAATGGAATATTTAGTAAACCTGTCAAATTATTTTTACATATTAAATATATCCCAATATTATAATTTTTTTTATAACCATTCACATTTTAGAATTTCTTGTCTTTTAAAGAGTTGATTTACTATTTTTTGATGAATTTACATCTGATGTTAATTTAGTTTTAACAACTTTAGAAGGTCCTGTTCGTGATCTAGAAGATACTTTTGGTAATGAAGATTTTCTTTTTGAAGCACTGGAACCCACTTTAGAAGATGTTCTACGTGAACCAATTTTGGAGGAACCTGTGTGTGAACCACGTTTTGAATCCAAACTACGAGACATTAATTTGCTCTTAGAAACAGATGATGATGATGCAGATGTGGCACTTGAAGCTTTTGATAACAAATTACTTTTCTTTCTTTTTCGCATACTAATAACGACAACGGCTGTAATTATGATAAGAACCAACACTACAATTCCACCTATTATTGATGACAAAATTATGAGAAAATTGTCATTTTTAGATTCCTCATTACTTAGTTGTAAAGTTTTAGTGATCTTGATGTAAGCGATATCTTGTATTTCATACTCACATTCAATTGTTGCTCCTTTAACATCATTTTTATCAAATGAAATAAATATAACCAATTTTAAATCCACTTTGAAATCTTTATTATCTCTTCCATAAAGATAACTCTTTTCATTATTCTTCTTTACGATCATTTTCTTTAAATTTCCAATTCCTTGATGTTTCTTGTCACATGAAGCCTTGTTCAGATCGTTAAAGGAAAAGTTAATATCAACTTTAACTTCTACTTGATCTTTAGGTAAAATTACAATTTCACTATTTTTAACGTAGATGTTGCTAGTATTCGTTTTCAATTTACAAGAGTAAATTCCATAGAATCCTTCGAATTTTTTTGTTAAATCTAGATTTTGTATTGGTTTACTTTTTACATGATCAGCTTTTTTTAATTCTTCTTTATAAAAAAGTATTTCATAGCGCTTTGAATAAAAATCACTATGAGCTATTTTTGAATTGTCAGTCGATTTGAATTTACATTGAACCGTTACACTTTTTTTATATTGTGACGAATCAATGAAGACAATAAACGTATTATTTTCAGTACTCCTTAATGGTTCATGTTTCACATGTTTCGAATCCAATGTTATTTGAAATATTCCATAAGGATCTCCTACTTTTCCAACGCATTCTGTTTGAGTGTTTGTTTGAGTTTCATCAATTTCCTTTTCATAATTGTTAAAATTAAGTGTCTTTGCCTTGAAAAATAATATGTAGTCACCAGAATAAACAAGAATTTCTGATGGTTTTTTTCCTGTAATTCTCTTCATTAAAATCTCATTATTATCAAAATGCAAATTTTTTGGTGTATAAACATAGACTTCATATTGTGAAGAAGTAAGGTCGCCACATTTTACTTCGTTATCCAAAAAATGAAGATTTTTTGGAGCTACTCCATTTCCATATTGTAATTTAAATCCAACTCTTACTGGTGGAGCAACATTTTGTATAATATATCCACATATAAATACATCTGTATAATCTTTATGATTTGGGTAGGCAGGTACAAAAATGTGGTTCCCATGTTCAATTATTGGCCCATTATTTTTATTTGCTGGAATTACTTCAAATTTTATATAATTATTATCTGCTATCCACCTGAAATATGGACAAAGAACATATGGAAACTGTAAATTTTTGTTATAAAGAACTGAATCGTGATTAAAAAAAATTTCAGCTTCCTTATTTCCATTTGTTATATATGCTATAAAGACATCCCTATTGTTAGGGTTATTAATAACATCATTTGAATTTGAATGTTCCTTTTTGTAAAAAACTCCAAGTTCACAACGTAATTGTGAACACCTTACATGTCCACTAACCCCCCTAATCTTTCCGCCTGAAATAGACGAATGATCAGGAAGGTACCATCTATATCTGTAGTCATCTCCACAAAACAACATAAAAATACTTTCGCCTCTTTTAAAATTATTGCCAATTTTGCGTTGTTCGACTTCAAATTGATATACTCTATTATTATTAAATAAAGAATTCATATCTTTTCCATCAATATTAAATTCTGTGTTTCTATCACCAACCGAAAAAACCAGATGATAATTTGGAGTTGGATTTCCGCCTAGTAAATCCCAAGATGTTGCTTTTTGTAAAGCAATGAAATTCTCGTTATTTGCATTAAGCTTCCAACATTTATATTGTTGGTCAGTCACTTGAAATACAGACAGAATAAGAATCAACCAAAGGTTTAATATATTCATTGCAAAAAATATGAGGTTTTTTAAAGTATAAATGATTTTTATAGATCTTTTAAAATACAAAATTTTCCACAATTTTGATAATTTTGAATATTAAAAATTATAAATTTTGAATGATTAAAATATAGTCAAAAAAAAATTTTACTATATTCATATTATTTTATTACAATTAAATTTGCAAAAAAAAATTTCGTTTTTATCAATTTACATATTTTATTATAATAAATTATTTTAAATATCTTTATTATTTTTTTGATATGGTTTTACTTATTGTTCTTTTCTTTACTTTACTTGTTTGGATACTCTTTGAAGTTTTTGCCTTTGACTGAAGAGTTGTTTTTGATTTCGTTTTTTTTGACTTTGAAAAACTTGTTCTACTTTTAGAAGATAAATTACGAGTCCTAGTCTTCGAGGCTGATATTGATGAACCAGATGTAGCACTAGAAGCTTTTGATAAAAGATGACTTTTTTTCTTTTTCTTAATTCTATTTAAAGTAAATGTAACAACGATAAATAGCAATAAAAAGACTATTAAACAAATTATAATAATTAAAGGAACTCCAATTTTAAGACCAGAATTATCTTTTTTTATTCCACCTTTTGTGAACTTTAAAATTTTGATCACTTTTAAATAGGCAATATCAAAAGCAATATATTCACACTCAATTTTTGTTTTATCAGCGTTCTCAAAATTCAAAGCATTAAATATAATCAATTTAGACTCCTCTCTAAAATCCTTTTTATTTTTAAGATTGGAATAAATTTTCTTATTAGGTTGTGTTATATTCATTTCTTTTAATATACCAAAACCATCAATAATTTTTTCACATGATACTTGATCCAAATCATTAATAAAGAGAGATACATTTTTTTGAACTTTCAACTGTTTCTTTGGTAAAATTAAAAATTCACTGTTCTTCAAAGGGATTTTATCATCTTTCGTATCTATCTTGCAAGAATAAAATCCATAAATATCTTTAAAATCATTACTTAGATCTAACATTTCTATATGTTTGCTTTTCTCGGAATCAACATCCCTCAATTCTCCTTTAAAAAGGAACATTTTGAAGCGTTTATTATAAAAGTCACCATGAGCAATTACTGATTTTTCACTTGTTTTGAAATAACATCCAATACTTATTCTTCCACTAAATTTTGATCTATCTATTAAAGTAACATATACGTTTGAATTTCTTTCATTTTTTTTCTTTACTGTGTAGCTAAGAGGTATTGAATTAACATGTAGTTGGAATGATCCTTTAATATCTGGAACCTTTCCAAAACACACTGTTTGAGTGGCTGGAGGTTCTGACTCTAATTGATTTGTATAGGTATCTTCATCATTGCTAAATTCCTTTGCCTTAAAAAATAATATGTACTCACCAGAATACAATTTTAAAGTTGACAGTTTTTTCAAAGTAATTCTTGTCATTCCAACCAAATTTCCATCAAAATTTAAATTCTTCGGTGTATAAATATAAACTTCAAAAGACATACTATTATAAGAGCCACATTTTATAAAGTCTTTAAAAAATAAAATAGTTGATGGAATTTTTCCGCCTCCTTTCTTTAATCTAAAGCCAACTCTTACATTTTTAACAATCTTCTGAATAATATGTCCGCATATAAATACATTCTTATAATCTTTATGATTTGGATAACCAGGTACAATAATATGTCTTTCATTTCCTTTTTTGGGACCATTTTCTATATTTTGTGCCATTGGTTCAAATTTCAAATAATTATCTTTTGCTATCCACCCATAATAAGGGCAAATAATATATGGAAAATTAAACATCTCATTATAAAAAACATGTTGATCATCAATAAAGAACTCAGGTTCTTTATTACCATTTGTAAATACCATAATGTAAACCCATCTGTCATGGGTATCACGTGCAATTGTTTTTTCGTTACCATCATTTTTTTTAAAATAAAGACCAATTTCACAATGTAATAGAGTACATCTAGCGGCTCCATCATATACTTTTATCCTTCTGCTTGGAATACTCTTTGGGTAGGGATAAAACCATCTTTTCCAAAAACGTTTTTGACATACTAGGATAAAAATACCCTCTCCTCTATAGAAATCTCTATCATACTTGGATAATGGAATTTCTATTTTTTCAACCATATTTAAAGAATACAATTCTCTTAAACTTTGATCATTTATTTTTGCTTCTTTATAATAATAATATTCTTTATAAACTGTATCATAACCTTCTAATTTGTCTTNTACAAGAAAAATGGCGACCATATATTTGATCCAAAGTCAAAAGACTAAAGCAAAAGAGATATGAAAAATTCATGAGAAGAAATGTGATGATGTGTAAAATGATAAAACTTTTATAATCATATTAAAAAACAAATTTTATCATAATTTTAAATAATAGGCGCTAAGAAATGCATTGTTAATCTTAATTATTTGTTTTTATAAATTTGAATAACTATTAATAATTAATAAAGTGAGGACTTTTCTATAAAATTACTTCTGAAAAAAAAGATTGACAATTTATTACAATTATAGAAAATAAGATAAAATAATTTTTTTCTGTTTCAATTATCGTTTTTTAGTTAATCAAAGTAAAACACCTTTTGGTTAAATGTTTCCCCTTTTTTTAAGAATATTTTTTTGTTTTAAAATTTAAGAAATGACGTCATTTAAAATAAATCTTACCAATTATTTTAAAGTAAATAAAAATTACTTTATTTTTATTTAAATATATTTACCTTTATTATTAATATTATTTATGGTGATTCATGTAACATAAAGTTAATATTAGTTATTTTTAAAATAGATAAATATAGGAGAATATTTATTAAAAAGATTAGAAATTGAAAATAATTAAAGAAGTAATATTTAAAGTGATAAAATTTTAAAAAAAATTTAACATTTAAAAAATGTTAATATATTCTAACATATTATCACTTTTATTCTTTATGCTTCTATCAGACAACATTATATCTCAATGGAGATGCCATTATCATCATGATTGTGGTATAAACTATTCATGTTACATGACATCAACGTTATCTTATTGTGCAAAAAAATGTAACTTTGCTGATACCAATTTGTATTGTAACTTATCTCAATACTGTGCAAAGACGTACGATGAAAGCGATTTCCTTGATTTTGTTTGTATTAGCTTGTTCCCACCAACATTAACAAATGGATTACCAATAATTTCATAAAATATTATTTGATATTTATGTATAAATAGAAATAAAATATTTCTTGATAATATTTATTTAGCTGTTTTTTAAACAATACATAATAAGATAAAAAAATGTTTTTCATAAAAATGATGCATTTGATGTTAAATTATATACTTTTTGATTCACCTAAACTAAAGAAAAAAAAAGTCAACATTTTCTAACTCAATATATATTTGGTATAATTAATTACTTGTGATAAACTAAAATTATATGAAGGATGACATGTAAAATACTTTCTATTTTATGTTTAATGATACTACTAACTTTACAAAAAGTGGAATCAGTTTACGATTGTGAATACCACGATGATTGTAAAGAATCATATGGATGTAGTATAGAAGAATTAGATTCATATTGTATACTAAGATGTCTTAATGAAACAGAGAGGCTGCAATGCAGTTATGGATCAACCTGTACTATGGTAAAAGATAGGAAGATGAAGGAAGCCTTCATATGTATTGATGATTAATATCACAATTATTTTTATATAACACGAAAGGTAATGATACATATAAAAACATGAATTTATATTATATATTTACACTTGTTATCCTCTTATAAAAGTAAAATAAAAAGTTTTATAATTTGACCAAAATAAAATATTAAACTCAACATAACAAAAGAGTTTATCCTGATTTTATTCTTACCACCTTTTAGATATATATTTATAAATATATGAATAATAATAATTTTAAATAAAAATTCCTTACATTTTCCATCTCTAAAATTTATTACTCTTTATCATAAACTATTTTTTTTTGTTTTTATAACATTATTACTTGTTCTCTCTCGATCACCTTGTCATTACTTTAAAACTGTCATTCATTGACACTGTAATAATATTTTTATTTAATTAACATAAAATTTTTGTGATAATTTGTAAACATATAGAAAAAATGTAATTTTTATATTATTGTTAATTACTCTTTTTAATATTTAGACATCAACTGTGGGTATATAAATAAAAATTAATGCGGAAACTTGGTATAATTTGATAAAGGTTAGTGTATTATATATAATAAAATATCATTAAAATTCAATCTTTCTTAAGCAGAATTAAAAAGAAAAGTAAAATCTAATTTTGATTTCTCTCCCATTTCAATCATATAACCTTTCCTTAATGAGTCGACACTTATTTTAATTGGTTTTGTTTCTATATATCTATTAAACTAAAAAGTTATTATATCATGATTCATGCTTATGATAATAATAAAGAGACAATAAAAAGAGAAAATGTTAAAAATAAGAATAATTATGTTAAACAATTTTTTAATATTACTAAGGTATGTTTAAAATTATATATTAAAAAACTATTAAATTTTTAAGATAAATGTCATGTATACATTTCTTTTATTGCTTATATTCACGTACTTCTTTTTAATTGGATTATTTGATCGAAATTTTTATGATCCATTAAATTCCTTGTACAGTGACGTAAAGAAAATAAATAATACTACTGGTAATGATAAACCAACTCATATATCAATAACATCTCACTCAGAAGGAATTTTACTAATATTCTTTGCATTGTCAATTTCCCTCGTCTTTGGTTATATAATTCAACTACTTTGGATACCATCTCTTGTTGGGAATTTGATTGCCGGTGTGATAATAAGAAATATACAAGTTTTAAATAATATTTTTACATTACCATCCAACTGGTCTAACTCAATAAGGCTTCTGGCATTCGTAATTATTATGATAAGATGTGGAACAGGGTTAAAAATAAATGAAATAAAAAAATATTGGTTATTATCTGGATCTATAGGTATTGTCTCAACATTTTTTGAAGCAATATCTATTGGTGTTGTTAGTGTGATAATATTTAATTTTCCTCCATTATATGGAGTTTTATTTGGTTTTTTGATAGCTGCAACATCCCCAGCAATAACTGTACCATCAATGATTGAGTTGGAGGAGAAACAATTAAGTACAAGGAAAGGCTTACCAACAATCCTTCTGGTTAGTGCTTCAATTGATAATTTGTTTTCAATCTCCATGATATACCTTCTCATGGCAATTCTATTTGATTTATCAGTTGAAAATAATTTAACTAAAAATATTATAACAACCATCCTACAATTAATTGGTGGTTTTACAATTGGTATTGTTATTGCTTTAATTTTTTATTACGTACCAAAGCCAACATTTAATTTATTTCATACTATTAGAACATATATCTTAATAATTGTTTCATTTGCATTGTTTTTTACCCTGCGACATTTCTCCTTTAATATAAGTGCCCCAATCACTGTGTTAATTTTTAGTGTTGTCATTTCAATACAATGGAAAAAAGATAATAAAGATCAAATAGTTATTGAAAACCAATCATTAACACATATCTGGAAATTGTTATTTGAACCTTTATTATTTCTATTAATTGGATATGAATTAGATTTTAATCTAATCACCACTTCAACAATTGTTATTGGATTAATATTTATTGGTGTCGGAATATTGGGTAGAATTATTACAGTTTTTTTTATTACCTTATCATCTCATTTATCTATTCTTGAAGGAATCTACTCATGTATTGCTTTCATACCAAAAGCTACTGTTCAGGTAGGTTATTAAACTTAATGAATGTATTATTTTAATAAAAACTTTTATTATAGGCAGCTCTAGTACCATTAATATATCAAGCAAGTTTAGAAAGTAGTAACGAAAAAATACATAATAATGGAAACATAATAATTTCAACATGTATCATGTCCATTATAATAACTGCTCCATTAGGCCGACTTTTATTATTAAGTTTTTCAAATATATGTTTAACATCAGATGAAGATGAGGAACCAAATTTAGGAGATGAAAGTGGAAGAAGGACTGTAATATCAAATCCAACATTAGGGCATTGGCCAAACCATGTTAGTTATGCCATCCCACCTTACTATACAAATGTTTATTTTCCTGGATATTAATAATTTTTTTTAAACAATTGATGGAATTTATTGTAATTAATTAAATAATTTTTTTTTATCTTTTTTGACCAAGGATGTTAGAGCCAAATTTAATTTTTGTCTTAAATCGGCTAGGTCGACTTACCCGGAAAAAATTGGCTTTAACATCCATATTTTTGACAATTGAATAATATTATAATTCCTGCTACTAATTACATATTTAATAAAATAGAACAACTACTTATTTTATTAAAAAGTATAACTTTATTTCAACACACATCAATTTCCTATTAAAAATTTGTTTTGGGAATCTATAATGAAAAATTCCAAGCAAAAATATATATTTTCTAATCACATTGTCTTGTTCATTTAATTGATAATCTTTTTTATACTTACAATAATATATTTTCGTTTCATTAATAAAAGAATAAAAACATTTTTATATGTTATTTAAAAAAAAATATGTATATTAATTAATTGTAAACATGAAATGATAAATACCTACATTTAAATACAATTTTTTATTGATCCAATAAAACATTTAATTTCAAATAACTATAGAAGAAAATAACAAACAATTTCATATTTTAGAAACAAATTATTTCTTTTCCGTAGATTCACTTTCCGATGATGTTGATACATTCAATTCGAAATTTAAAGGTTGCTTGGAACAATCATTAATCTAAATAAAAAATAAAGTTATTTTAATTTGTTAAACATTACCATTTTACGTATCTTATCAAATTGAATTTCATCATCCTCAATAATTTTATGTAATGTATACTCATCCACTTTATTTTCTTTCTTTTTTTGTATTATAGATAATCTTTTACTATTTCTTCTCTTCGGTTTCATGATAATATTATTATTAATAATAGATAAAATTAAGTATAAATATATATAAATGTTGCAAAGTTTAATTTATAATAGAAGAAAATTAATAAAGATACCGATAACAGAATATATATTTGTTGATAAAAACTTTTAACTCCACATGACATTTTTACTATAAAAGCAATAAAATAAATGGATCATTGTTAACAAAATTAATGACACTATTTTTCTTTAAAAAAAGAAAGAACAATGAATGTAAAGAATAGTATAAAAAATTTATGTACATCTTATTATATAAAAAAATAGTATAACAAAAATATAAAGAAAAAATAAAAATTAAATATCATCAAAAACTTTAATTGAAAGTTCATTATCAGGTGGAAATGAAAAACAGGTGACATTGAATCCTGTAGACTTACTGGGTTTATACAATCTAACATAATTTGTTTGTGATCCATCCTTCCTAACTTCAAAAGCTTCCTTAATATTTTTAAAAATCAATTGCAAGTTCTTATGTAATATTTGTGTATCAATTTTAGGCTTTTTCAAACATTCCTTTATTGATTTCAAATTGGAAATATGAATTATCCCATTTCTATCCTTCTCTCCAATGATAATTTTTCTTGAGTTTGTAAAAAAACTTTGCATATATAATCTTGAAGCAATCTCAGGACTCCATTCAAATTCATCTTCATTTATGAATGCTGGTATTGTTCTCATTAAAACTGGCCTATCATCGGCTTCATCGACACAGTGTATTATTGAATTGTATGTTACTCTTATAGAATGATTGCCTTCTAAATCATTGATATCTGTAAAATATACTCTCCTGTATTGTTTCCATGCTTTGACTCCTTCTTCTATGCAACATTGACTTGTTTTTGAATCTTTTTGAAAAAAAAGTTGGAATTTCAATAATGATGCAAACCCAGCAAAAGATCTTCTTTCTCTTTGAACTTCTTCTTTACCAGAATCTTCGTCGGAAGACAAAATCTTACCAACATTAAATATTTTTTCTTTCTCAATTTTTTTTTCTTTTTTAACTTCTTCTTTATCAGAATCTTCGTCAGAAGACAAAATGTTATCCATATTAAATATTTTTTCTTTTTTAACTTCTTCTTTATCAGAATCTTCGTCAGAAGATAAAATGTTATCCTCATTAAATATTTTTTCTTCCTTAATTTTTTTTTCTTTCTCAGCCCATTCAAATGTGTCACTGTCAACCATGACAATAACACCATCAATCATTTTACACCAAACATCTACATACACATTTCCGATGGACGATGTAGCAAATTTTGTCAAGATACCACTGGAACAATAAAAATCACTTCCATATAATTCTTCTTTTAATGATCTTCCTGATTTCTTAAGTGCCTTCAAGATACTTCTTCTAGTGTTTAACTCCATTTCTCTTGTTCTTTCTTCATAGGAAATCAAATTAGAATTAATATTTAATTGAAACAAGTTTTGATTTAAAAACTTTTTGTAAAGAAAACGCTTATTTTGATCACCGTCCGGAAGAAGTTCTCCATTCTTATCTATTGAGAATCTTCCTATCTCTTTTGGTTTATTAATCAACTCAATATTATTGTGCTTAAAAAGCATTCTGAAAATAATTAATTAATAATTTTATTTTTAAACAATGTGATGTAAAAAAGCAATAGAATGCCTATCTAATTAGATGACAAATAATGTGAAATAACTTAATATTTTATACAAAGAATAGGTTTCTCAAAACAAAGTATATTTTTTGTAATCTTTTAAAGATTTTATGATTAATTAAATTAACTAAAGTCATTGGGTTAGAATGGTGAAGTTTGGAATAATGTTTAGTGAACAAGGTGAGTCTTATTTCGACATATTTTTTATGGTTACTTTGTTTCATTGTTATAGTTCTCATGTTCGTGTGAATTATGATCATTGGTCACATAACTCATTAAATATCTTTCTAAAAGTGCAATCATGTTATCTCGAAGGATACTAATAACTTTCAATTATTTTCCATTTAAAGGATAAATTTTTAAAATTCAAAATGCATCAATATTAAAATTTTCGTGAATATATTAATTGTGTGTTTGTGACAAAAAATTATAATGAATAAACTTACTAAATCAATGGAAGAATTTTATAGCAATCAAGTTCAGAAAAAGCTACAACGTGTTTTACAAAATGAAAAGATGTTTTGTCCACCTTGTGCTGATGCTTTACCAAGGATTATTGTTATAGATGGATGTAATATAGCTCGTGGTTCATGTGGTCCACATAGAGAGTAAGTTTAATTTTTTACTATTTAATTATTGAGTTGTAGGTATATTAATTGTGCCGGTTTATTAGCAGCAATAAGATATTTCTTAATCCGTGACATCGATGTAACAGTTTTTATGCCGGTAATATATTTAAATAATGAAAATTCCTCTGTCAGTGATTCACATTTACTAATGGAGTTGAGAAAATTTGATATTATTACATTTACTCCAGCACGAGCATCACATCGTGGTAGGCCAGCATTCTTGAATTACGATGACTTGTATGTCCTTCATGCTGCAAAAAGATTTGGTGGAATTGTTGTGTCAAATGACCGTTACTCAGATATTATGAAACATGATCAATATATTCAATATCATGATATAATTGCAAATAGAAGATTAGATATACAGTTCATTCCTGTTGGCAAGAGTATAGTAAAATTTGGTAAAGATATATTTTATAAATGTCTTCCAAATATAGACTTTTCAACGTCTACACAAACATCTATTTTTAGAAAGAAATCCCTTTATTGTATGCCTTTTGATGAGGATTATGAGAAAGTTGTCTTTCGGGGGAGGCATTGGACAAAGAGTAGAAGATTAGAAATAATACGTGTTATCGATGCTTTACTTTTAAATATGGAGAATTCGTGTAGTGTTTATGATTTTACTAGTTGCATATCCACATTTAATCCACTTTTAAGTATTCAATTTGGTAATGTTTTTCAAAATTTAAATACAACAAAGTTTAATCAGTTTGCAAAACCATTTAATGTTAATGAATATGGATACAAATATCAGAACTCTTATATAGCTTCTTCAAATATATTTTCATACCAAATGAATGTGATGGCATTTAAGAAACTATTTGATAATTATAGCAAGGAGATTAAAAAAGAGGAAACAAAAATGGTCCAATCAAATGATGACTCTTCATATATTGAAAAGAATTGTATTGAGGATATCTATGATGAATCAAGCAAATGTAATATTAAAAATAAAGTACGCTTGTACAAGTCCGATTATAACAAGAAGGCTTAGACAAAAAAATATTTGACTGGTTTTCTCCTGATGTTGAAAATTTACTTAAAAATATCTGTTGAAGATGATTAATTATTGTATTTTGTAAAAATATGTTATTATAAATATATACTCTAACATTGTAAGTTCAATAAAAATACATTATATTTCATAATATTTATTAAAAATATAACTAATAAACAACATTTTCTATTTAATTTTAAATATTTCACTTTAGATAAATGTATATAAAAAATAAAGTAAATTAAACAAATTGTTTATTTGTGGTATAATTATTAAGTTGATTATATAATATATATATTAAAAAATTATAATTTTGTTAATTCTATATCTCCAAAATTATGAAAATATTCACTAAAGTGTATAAAGGAATTGAATGCTGTGTCTGGAGGATAAATTATGATCAGGTTATCATCTCCTGTATTTTCATTTTGAGTACACGTGTGATTAAATATTATATATGGTTCAATTATAGTGAATTCTTCATCTCGACCATACAATAAAAAATGACCACTATCGTTTGTTTTTCCAAATCTTAAAAAATCATCAAATAGGATATCTTCTTCCATCAGAGTCATTTCAAGGAAAGCAACCGGCTTCGAATTGCAAAGAATTCTTCCTTTCAATTCAATTCCTTGTAGCAGACCATTTAAAATATTTACAAGCGTCAAAAATTGAAAAATGTTAAAAAATATATCATACATATAAAATTCAATTTTTGCTTATATTTTTTATGTACTTTTTTCAATTATAAATTTTATTCACTATCTTATAATGACAACACTTTACCAAATGTACCTAAGATATATTCTATTTTGCATAAAGAGATAAGTCTAATGTGCAATGTAATATACATTACCAATATATAAAGAGACTTCTTGATAGCACTTTAACAAATTTTTGTCATTTTATTGGTGATTTAAAATGTCTACCAAATCATCATTATCCTATCCTGGATCTAAAAAAATAATTAATGAAAAAGAAAGTGAAGAAACAATGGAAGTATGTGGAAAAAAATTTAAAAAGTCAAATGCTTTAAAAGTCTTGAATGACATAATGAATCGTCAGGGGAGAAGAGAAGTTGTGATATCATGCAAACCTGAGATGGGTTTTGACTACGTGTAAGTCAATTATTTAATATTATAATCTAATTTTGATGATTTTAGATTATTTCATTGTGACGCAACTGTTCAAATAACTACGAATGGTCCAATATACAAGGGGTCATCTAAGGACGAAGATAGAGACGTTGCGTACAATTTGTGTGCATACAACATTCTTATAGATATTTATAATGGATCGGAAAAGAATTTAAAGTTGTGCAATTTTGGAAATGCTACAAAGAAAGGAGAAAAAAATAATCATAAATCACAATTACTGATCTCAACTAGTAAGACAAATGGAACATTTAAGATTCTTGATATTGAGGTAACTGTTGAAAATGCAAAGTCGGTATTGAATCAAGTACTATGTAAAGAGGGGAAAACTTCTGCTAAATTTGATATTGATGTTATTCCAGGAGTAATTCCTTTGTAAGATTTATCTTTTTGTTTTATAATATTTTTAATATTCTTTAAGGACCTTCAAATCATTTATTGAAATTAAATTAGAATCGTCTGGAAACAGGTATACTTCAGAAAAGATTGCTCGTTCAAAACGTATTGCGTCAATTGATTGTGCATATGATATCTTGAGGCAGATGTCGGAGAATGGTGAATATGTCACTTTGGATAAGAGGAAGGTTCTTAAAATTGGTTTAACAAAATCGACAATTGAAATTTTTGATGATAAGGATTTGTACAAAGATATCGAGGCATTTTATAAATGGATAAAAGTTGAGTTACCTGAAATTAAACTAGTGGAACAGGAGAAAATGGAGAAACCTCAACTTATAAGCCCGCCCTCATTCTTTACAATTCAAGGAAAGTTTAGTGAAATAAGTCAAAATTATGATGTATATAAGAATGAGGAAAACATGAAAGAATGGTTTCCACCAATAAGTAATTACGATTGTTGGAAGAATTGTACACTGTCAAGTTATAGTAGTTACTCGGATAAATCTTTATATCAAATATCGGAGCTTCTCTTATTTAAGGAGAATAACAAACATTTGAATTATAAAGTTGAAGAGACTCGAAAGAACTTACCTGTATATAAAAGTAGATTTGATATCATAAATGCTTCAGAAAATCATCAGGCTGTATTGATAAAATCTAATACTGGTTCAGGAAAAAGTACACAAGTTGCTCAATTCCTACTAAAACATTATATAAATAACTTAAAGGGAGCTGAATTTAATTGTATTATTACTCAGCCAAGAAGATTATCAGCTATCAGTTTAGCGAAAAGAGTAGCACAAGAACGTTATGAGATTATTGGAGAATCAGTAGGATATTGTGTTCGTTTTGATAAGGTCGATCCAAGACCATATGGATCTATTGTGTTTGGAACTGTTGGTACTGTATTGAAAAAATTGGCTTCTGGATTTAGAGGGATTTCTCATATAATTGTAGATGAAGTTCATGAAAGGAGTTTAGATACAGACTTTCTATTGATTATTTTGAAGAAACTAATGAATCTATATAGTAACTTGAAAGTGATTCTAATGTCTGCAACAGTTGATACTTCACAATTTGAAAGATATATTGATGGGATTCGTGTCATTGAACTGGAAGGGACATCATTTGAAGTTCAAGAACTTTACTTGGATGAGTTTATTCAACATTATCAATATTTCCCATCTCACTTTATAAAACCTGATGACTTTGATACTGATAAAAAAAAGTGGAGTTTTGATAATATTCCAGAAAATAAGATATCTTCTTTAATAGCTACAAATATAGCTGAACAAATTGAACAGTGCGAAGATTTTCCTTTTGAAATTATTATCCAAATGATTAGAGAAAGTGCTAAGCATATGTTTGCTGTAAACGACTTTGGATCTATATTAATATTTGTTCCTGGATGGTCAGAAATTGCAACATGTATAAAACAACTTGAAGAATCTGAGAATAGTGATATTTATTACACTTTACCATTACATTCTAATTTGTCTACAGAGGAACAAAATCGTGTATTTGAAATCCCTCCAGAGGGTAAAATAAAAGTTATTATATCAACTAACATTGCAGAAAGCTCAATTACTGTTAATGATGTATTATATATAATTGATTCATGTAAACAGAAGATGCAAATGCGTCATCATGACACAGCTGCTTCCGTCTTTCGTATAGGATGGGCATCAAAGGATTGTATGGAACAACGAAAAGGTAGAGCTGGTAGAGTAAGACCTGGATACTGTTATCGTTTGGTTACCAAAAAATTATGGAATTTGCTTCAACAACAATCTGAAGCTGAAATAAAAACTGCACCTCTACATTCAACTATATTAGAATTGAAAGCATTAGGTCTTGGGGATTCTAAAAATTTTTTACGTGATTCAATGGAATCCATTGATGATAAAAATATATATGAATCTGAGGAATACCTTCAACGACTCTCAGCTCTTGATGAAAGTAAGAATTTAACACATATTGGGAAATTAATGCAACGTTTACCATTCTCACCTGATACTTCTAAATGTATTATTACTGCTGCACTCTTTAATGTTTTGGATTCTATGTCGATAATATCTGGTAATTGTAGTTCTCCCATTTCTTTGTATAATTCTGATTGTGATTTAAATGAAATAAGTGATTTTATTCTTGGATTGTGTGGAGATTTTATAAGTGATCATATTATACCATTGATGGCTATGAGTGAAATTTTAAAGAATCAAGAATATCAAAATATAGATTCTCAAATTTTACGTTTTATTAATGAGTCAAGTATTCAATATTTAATGATGGTTAGAAATCAAATATTTTCAATTCTAAAGGATGAGTTTAAGGAGACAGCATTCTATGAATATGGAATTGTTAATAATAAATCTTCTTGTGCACAAATGAATGTTATAATATCACTTCTTGTTAAATCATACTATCCAAACATTGCTTTTCAAAATAGGAAGCGCCTCTTTTTAGATATGGATGGATTCAAGATGTCTGGACATAAAAGTTCAGTTATTTCATTGGATAAGGAAAATTTTGAGAATAGATCACCATTTATTATTTATAGTCAGAAGGTGATAACAACATTTGCCATGTTTAAGGAGTGTTCTGTAGTGTCACCTTTACAAATTTTATTATTTGGATCTAATCATGTCGTATATAAGGGAGGACGAGAAGTTAGACTTGATGATTGTTTTATATTTGATATTGATCCCAAGTTTGCACAAATGGTCCTTCATCTCAAAGTTATTATTGATGAACTTTTACAAATTTTGTGTGCCAGGAAGTTATTGAATCAGAAGGAGCAAGTAATAAAACATTATGTAAGGAATTTGGTTGAACGTATTTCTACAATGGGATATAAAATTAATGATAGGGTTTTTGAGAGGCGAAAATTAGTTGACTATACAGAAGTTGACTTTACTGAAATTGGAGGAAACACCAATTGGGTGTAAATAATTGTTTTGTAATTTATATGTATATATACTTTTATTGTTAATTATGATTTAATAAATAATTTTTTCTAGTGTCTAAATTAATTCATTTTATTTAAAAATTATAGCAAAAAAAATTTTTATCAAATAAAGGACAAGTAGTACATATTATATCCATGTTTGTATTATTTAGATATATTGGATTATTTCATATTTATAAAAAATTTATTTCTTCCCAATTTTGGAAGATGTTGATAGTTTTGTCTTTATCGTTGAGTTACCTTGTTTTTTTAAACTTAATGGTTTTGAAATAGTTGGCTTATAACTAATAGATGGAAGTTTTTTTAATTTTTTTGAAGAAGTAGATGATGTTATAGAGTTTCTAAAACCAGAAAGACGTGACTTTGAATAGCTACTTTGAGACATTGATGAAGCAGATATGGCGCTAGATGCTTTTGATAGTAAGTTACTTTTTTTCTTCTTCTGTACAGTTTTTATAGAGATGATAACAACAGCAATAATTATACCAATAGTTCCAATACTTATAACAGCAATAATCGGAATTAAATATTTTAGAACATCATCCTTTGATTTTTTACCACCGTTAAGGAGAATTGTTTTTTTAATATATAAAAATGGCTTCATATTTTCACTATATTTGCAAATGTAAGTTGACAAATTCAATATTTTTTTATCAATATTTCCCACAATTAC
This sequence comes from Parastrongyloides trichosuri, assembly GCA_000941615.1. Lineage (NCBI taxonomy): Eukaryota > Metazoa > Nematoda > Chromadorea > Rhabditida > Strongyloididae > Parastrongyloides > Parastrongyloides trichosuri. Next base: position 265,975 of record LM523179.1, on the reverse strand, counting down.
TTCTTTATCTGTTGTTTTAAAGTGTTGTTCATCCTTAGTAGATGAGTATTTTTGACCATTTTTGTATTGAAATTCAACTTCAGAAAGAACTCCATACCCTTCATATATATTAGGACATGATATTTCATTTAATTTTTCATCAAAAACTATTTGTTCTACATTTTCATTATGAGGCGTCTTTGGAAGTATAATAAATTTGGCTTCTTGAACATAATAGGTTGTTCTTCCCTTTTCGTCTTTACACGTATATTTTCCATACATATTCTCAAAAGAATTAGAAAAAGAAACTTCTTTAGTTTTAATCTTCGTAACGTTAACATGTCCTTTGTATAAAGCTAAGTTAAATTTATTAACATAAAAATTATTAAATCTTTCGTCATATATTCCTTTCGGCTTTGCGTGACATCCAAAAGAAGCTTTGTTGTTACCAATGTTATTTATTTTAACAATGAAAATACTTTTCTCTGTATTATCGTCTACAATTTTTCTTCCCTCCAGTTGTTTATCATTAATTTTGAATACTAAATCCACTGGTATATCCTTAATTTTCGCAACACATGTAGGTTTAAAATATGACTCACTTCTTTGAAAAAATAAATCATTAAGACCTCCCCAATAAGATTTATAATCATTGTTACTTGTAATAGAATGTATGGAAGATTTACTGTATACAAAGATGTACTGTTCCGAATAAAAAGGTTGTGTATTTATAAATTTAGCATATTGAATTGACTCTGGTTTCCCATCACCACTTACGTTAAATGGGGTAAATAGGAATACTTCCTCTTTATTTAAATTAATATTACTGCACCTGTTTTCTGTTGCTGTTAATTCATAATCATTCGCAAGTATTGTTAAATTTTCATCATAATTACTTAATTTTATACCAATTTTGACATTTTTATATCTTCGTTGATCAATTTCTCCACAAATTAATAATTCGTTTTCACCACTTGAAACAATCGCTGGATACAAAACATGTAGATCTTTATGACTTTCTTTAAATGAAAGTCCATGAAGTTGAATATTGCTATCAGGAATAAATCTTTGATAATTATCATTGCTAATCCAATTTTTGTAAGGACATGGTACTAATGGCCTATAAACTGGTCCATATTTAAAGTCAGTAAGTTGAAATATAAGTTCCAAAGGATTTTCATCCTTTCGGTCAAAAACAAATAAATATATCGTGTTGTATTTTGTCAAAACGTTGTGTTCGTTAGCACCAATTTCTCGACTAGAAATATAGAATCCAATTTCACATTTCAAAAATGAGCACCTTGTCCTTTTTTGCATTTTGTTCAGATAGTTTTTATCAAAATTTCCTTCTATATGTGGTATATAAACATGTTTGATATGTTCGTTATATGGGCACCACATGAAAAAAATATGCTGATCAGTTCTAAATGTAGTACCTCCTATTTTCTTATTTATCTGATTCAATGGAATTCTTACAACAAAAACATCATTAATATATAAATTTTCAAAAGTTTTCTTTTCTTCAACATTTTGGACTAAATCTAAGCGAGTTAATTTTTCATTTCTCTGATCCATGTAATAAGCATGGATGGTATCAATATCACCGTCTTCCCTAAAACTAAACCACTCATTTTTTTTAATGTAAATACGACTGCCTCTTTGGTTCTTGCATATGTAATCTTGGCCTGCTATTATCAATATTAAAAATGACAAAATGAGAATTACCAAATGAGTATAAAAAACCATGATTAAAAAATATATAAAAAAATTGTCAATGAGTCTTTATTAATATAATTTTTTTAACCCTCTAATTTGAATATTAAAAAAGCAAATTATATTTTTATATTCATTTTGTTAATAAAAAAANTCTAATAAATATTATAATCAAAAAAAATTCATATAAAAAATAGTCTCTAAATAAATTTTATGATACAATTTAGTTTAAGTAATAATGTTATTAATGTTAATATAAACATTTGATTAATTAGTTATTAAGATTACTTCTATAAGCGATTATCAAGACGAAGTTGTTTTTATAGGCCATACTTCTCCTGTAAATTTACATTTAACTGTTGATTTTGGATCCCATCTTGGATAAGAGACACAATCTCTAATATCTGTTATTGTAACAGTTGTTGATTTATTACTAATATTAGTATTTTCAAAATCCTTTGTTTTACTTGGAAGGTCTTTTAAATGTAAAGCAGCCATTGAACGTAATGTTGTCAGGCATATTTTATTGGTTTCGAAATATATTGGATTCCTTTCTATCATTCCTCTTAACGGTTGAAATGGATTTAGATCATTGGGTTCTTCTATGTATTCAGGCAATTCTATTTTCCCTTGTTCTACATCTAATAAAGCTGTTGAATTTAATGGAATGGTATCTGATGTAGAATCATCTGAATCATCATCCTCTTGTTTCGCAGACCAAAATGGTATTCCAGCATTATCATAAATATCCCAATTATTATGATTGTTATTCTTATGTAAATATTTCAATTTACTCTTCATAACATCTTCACGACAATTCAATACAGCATATGGGTGAGACATATCAATTGTTTTGGATGGATTCATTAACGCTTTAGCCCCAACACTATCAAAATTCTTCTTTCGTTTTTTTACAACCCCTGGATGTGTTTTCAAAATTAATTGTCCTGACTTTTCTTTTAATAAATTCTTGGATGGTCTTAAATCTCTTCCACTTGGAGAAAGAACAGGTGATCCCACAGAAATCGTTGGACACAATGATTCTACCTTAGAAACATTTTTTTGACTCCCTTGAGTAGAATTAGCATCAGGTAGTACTTTCTTTTCATAAGTACTTTCTTTTTGACTTTTAACCACACCCCCATATTTCGAATTATTCTCCGGATTTACTTTAGAATCTATTTTTGTTTCCAAAACTTTTTCTTTACAAGCTTGGAGTAATGCTTCCGATATATTATTTAATGCAATTGAAGTCACATCAAGAGTACTAGATGTACTATACTCTGATCCACAGCTTCCATCCTTTTGTAGTCTATTTTTTTTCTTAACATAAAAACATTTTTTATTTTTTTTTATCTTCTTTCTTTCAGCCTCCTGATATGCCTTTTTTCTCCGTTCCCTTTCTTCTTCTATTAGTTTGGTGTAACTAATAAGATCCTTTTGAGATAATTTCTTCCTTCTTGATTTACTCCCATTTGATGGAGTCTTTCTAATACTTTTACTATGGCTGTCCATAATTCTTTTTAAATTTGAACAATTTGTAGATAATATTTTTTATGTCAAAATATTTTTTTAATAAATATTATTTTTTATAATAATTTTGAATATACTTAAATCAGTATAAAAAAAAATTTATATTTAAATTATTTTTCATGTCTTTTAATTTCATCACAAAAAATTGTTCAGTATCAATGTAAAAAAGTCAAAGTACAACATCTTTAAATTGTAAAATTAGCAAATAATCACATTTTAGAATAATTCTTTAACCAATTCCAACACTTCTAAAATAAATTTATTAATAGTGATATTTTTAATTTAAAATGATAATTTTACTTATATTCAAATACACAAAATTAATTTAACAACGCCTAAATTTTGACGTGTCCTCATATATTAGATTTATCATTAGATTATTCTTTAATTTTCTTTTTTTTTATTTTAGCTTTCTTTTTTTTAGAATGTCCTATCAACAGTATAACAATCAATTTAACAATGGAAGACAACAATACCAAAGGTATGATAACAATTATATGAATGGTGAATATAATAACAACAGAAATTACAATGGAAACCATCGTGGAGGTTTTCAAAATTATAACAATCATCATGATTATGAGTACTTTGAGAATAACCAACAACAAGAGCCTATATCAAAAGGTGGTTTTGATATAAAACCAGATATGATTCCACATAGTCCAAGAACATGTACTTCAACCGGATCTTTTGGAATTGTAAAGGGAACTGGCGACTACAAATGTTATGAATGTACCAAACCAACATCACCACAAGATAAAGTACCATTCTCCTTCAAAAATATCCAAGGACTTGATTCAATTCAACCTTTTATGCCTAAAAATTTGGAGAAAAGAAGTGGTTTCACAATGTTTCAAAATTCTAATAATATGCAAAATTGTAATAGTGCTTTGGAGGAAGATACAACACAATCTGATACAAGGTCTGTCTCATCATCATGTAAAGGTGATAAGGAAATTTTAAATGATTCCCAAAACATGGGAAATGAACTTAACACATCATATAATTCCCAAAGTTGTTCTTATGATAATAGAAATGAATATTCTGTTGATGTAACACAAGAATCCTTAATTTCAGCTTACGATATTAGAAAGGATAATGCTATGCATCATATTGAAGTTAAAAAAGATATTGAAAAAATATCAATTGATGAGATAAATAGTGATATGATTTCACATTCTGATATCAGGAAAGAGATTGTTACCATTAAACAGGACAATGAAGATAAAAGTAAGATATCAACGTCAGAATTAAGAAAAAATTTAATTACTCATGATGATAGAAGTTGTAATATTCCATTTCAAGATAAGAATGATTTAAATTTGTATAATTCAGGGATGAAATGTTCAAAGGAACTTAAAAATGAATCCTTTTTGCCACACTATGATATTAAGAGAGATCCATTGGTGGAGAAGTATGATCAAAGAATTGAAGCTATTATTGAACCAGCTAGAATGCCACTTAATCATAAGATTGAAACAAACAAAATTCCTTTTGATTCCAAAATCGAACCAGCGAGAATGCCTTTCAATTACAGAGGTGAATCAACCAAAATGCCATCAAGTATTAGCACAGAATCTGCTAAGATACCTTTGCATGTGAAAAATGATATTTCAGATACATTGTATAGAATCAATCGTGATATTCCTAAATTTTCTCATGTTCCAGAAACTTTTAAACCTCAATTACCAATAAGGAATGAATTACAAAAAAATCAATTTAATGATTCTGTTAAAAAAATTGATACGAAAACTGAAGTAACAAATAATGATATAATAAAACATGAGTTAAGAAAGAATATCCCAGTTCCATTGGTTGAAAATAGAGATGAAGTAATATTTTCAAAAAATGATGTATCAAAAAATGTTGAAGAAAACATAGGGGAAACAGATAAGGATGATTTTGTAAGAGTACACTTAACAGGTGAAAAATATGAAAATTATAAAAGTTGGTTACAAACAAGGTGTGACAAAAGTATCATAAGAAATGTTATCGAAACTGGTTATGAAATTCCAGAAAGTATTGATTCTTACATTATACCTACAATAATTAAAGGAAGAGATTTGATTGTTCAGGTTGACGATGTACAGTCAAAGTATGTATCATATTTTTTACCAATAATTGATAATATATTAAAGAATAAGTATATCAATGGGCAACATGAACCGATTGCATTGATACTTAACTCTTCAAAAGAATCAGTGTTAAAATGTTCAGAGATTGTTGAAAAGTTGATTAATGAAACAACTTTGAAGTATGCTAAATGTTATGGACAATATTCATTTAAACAAAATTTGGATGAATTAAAAAATGGTTGTAATATTTTATGTTCAACACCTGGGAGATTGATTCATTTTCTCAAATCTGGTGATATATCATTAGGGAAGGTTAAATATTTTATTATTGATGAAGTTGATAAAATGATGGAGTGTGGTTTTGATGAGATCATCAGTAATATTGTCAATGATTACAATCTCCCAGAGAAGTATCAACGTATAAATATTGTTGGAGCAAAAGGTTTCTCAAATAATTGTAATGATTTATTAGAAATGATAATTAATAATTCATACACAATGATAACAAAAAATTGTCAAAATTCTACCTCTGAATATACTATCAAAAGAATTGTTAATTCCATTGAAATTTCCGTTTTAAGCGAAATGTTGAAGAAGGAGATGTATGAATTGAAAGAGAAGAATGGTAATGAAGGAATATCTCTATTTATAGATATTCCAGATAATACTAAACAAAAAATTATCTTTTAAATTAAAACTTTTTTAACAACTTGCCATAATATTTTTTAAGAATTGAATTTTTTATACATCAAAATTGTTCTATTTTATAATATGTTTATACAAATAAATAGATATGTTGAAAGTTATATTAAAAAAAATATTAAAATACACAATTTTAGGAAGTGTCTATTTTGATCATAAAATAGGTCATCTTTAAACGATGTTTATCAAATATTATTTGACCTTCAAAAGTGCCTAAATAACAACTATCCAGGTAATTTTGTTTTAAAGTAAAATATTTTAAAATAAAAATTAAATAAACAAAAAAAAAATATTACAAATTAATTTTGATTCTTCCATAAATATTTATATTTTGTTACTTAATTTGGTAATCAAAGATTATGAGGATTGTTGTTTATTATTAAATTTATTTATAAACTTAATAAATAATATTTTTTGCAAATTAGGAGACTCTAATGTATGATTTTCGAGCCTTTAATTCTATTTTTGATTTAGTTATATTAAGGAAGAGATCTTACACTCGGAAAAAAATATTAAAAAATGTTAAACTAATGTTATCTTTTTTTCTTTTTCATACCAGCTTTTTTCACAATTGTTTTTCATAAAACTATATTTATATATTAACGAATACATCTTCCATTTACTAAAGAGAATCCAGCACAACATACTTCATCACATTTTTCATTTACAATCTTATCTGTCTTACATTCCACACCTTTTAACAAGGCAAGAAGTCCACCACATTGTGTATCTTCACTTCTTCTCCTTGAACAAATCCCTTTACATGGTTGAGTATTACATACTTCAGTTTCTGAATCACTACCAGGACATAAATTAGAATGAGAACATTTTCTAACTCTTCTTTTTGTACCACATGATCCACAACTTGCTGTACAACTACTCCAACTTTCCCATGATCCCCAATTACCAGGTTGTGGTATAGCTCTAAATTGTGCTTGAAAACCTCTTCCACCTCGATAAAATGATCTAAATAATACAACCATATCTTCAGTAGCTGATATGATAGAATTTTTTGGAGTACCTGAACAACAATATCTCATACCTGTATTAGCAAAATCTGTAGAGTTTCTAACTTCAACATAATCCATACATAATGAATGACGAATTTTGCAATACATTTCAAAGGATCCAATAAATTGTAACTGAATATGTTGACCTCTGGGAGCTGTAAGTAACCAGGAACATTCCATCCCTTCTTTAAATTCACCAGGATAATTTGGGGATGATATTCTTGACCATCCTAACGATGCTGTAATTTTACCACCACATTCAATTCCAAAACCAGGCATAATAGTATCACAATATGTTCCAGTAAATCCATCTGGACAACGACAACGATCACAATGCCTTGGATCTGTATAACCACCACGTTGACATGGTAAAACACGAGGACATGAATTCATACAATAAATTCTATTCATTAATCTAATATCATTAAAACTTAATTGATCCCTCTGTCCAATTGTTCTTTGATAATCAGAGATATATGTATTTATTGTAAAAAGATCATCATATCTAGCAAAAGCTTTACTCCTATAATGCATAATACTTCCATAATCATAAGGAACATTTGCTGTATCTACATCTGATGGTTGTTCTTTTAAAAATTGTCCTTTCGAATCTCTATCAATATTTTCCCATCTAACATTTACATAATAATCCCTATCTGGTCTTGATTGTTCATGCCAAAATCCAAGAGCATGTGCAACTTCATGTGCAATGACACCTAACTATAAATATAAATAATTATTACTCTTTAAAAGTGCAATTAAAATTTTGAAACTAGATGGAAAAATTGAAGGAGATTGATTAATTGTATAAATATATATATATAAATAAACACATTAACATAATAAAAAAAGGAGAAATATTTTGTCATCTCTACTTATTAGTTTGAATATCTAGATTTTTTAATTTATCTATTAATATATCAATTGAGCTTTTAGTTAGAAAGTTTTCATGAACCATTAAAATTATCACATGATTTTTTTTNTTTTTTTTACCTATTAATGATGTTTAAAATTAATTATTATTAAATTGTATTTGTTTTTGTTATATAAAATTATCTTCTTTATTTTAAAGACTAGAACTAATAAGAGTATTTTGTTTGAAACAATATCATCATATTTTTGTTAGACAAAAAACCTGCATTTTTATTAAGTCTATAAGGAGAGAGAAACATTTTAATGTGATACATGTGGAAATAAATAATTGTTAATTTGTAAGTAAATGATAGAGATTTAACAAAAAAAGACTAATAAATTACAAATAGAAATTAGAGTAACTTTTTATTGGTAAGAGCGCAATTATTTTTGCATTCTAACTGTCACATTAAATAATGATTACAAGTTTAATGTTTAAAAGAATTTTTATAGCTACATTTTATGAATATATAAAATTTAATTGTGAAATGGTAAGAGGAAAAGGTTATATTTTTAATGGAAGGCTATGATTTTCATTTACATGTGATGAATAATTTTCTATAATCAAGTTATCAAAAGTTATGTTACACGAAAGATAGAGTAATATTTAAATAATTAACGAAATAAGTTTAAAAAAATATATATACTTACCCTAATACATTCTGGTGCCAACGAAACATATTGAGGTTCACCTAATGGATGTCTCCCAACATTGGAAGCACAACCATCGACATCAGTAAATATTAAACGATTTCCTTTAGGTTCATCATCACGACGAATAAAGTTTAAACATGTTATATTATGCCAATGTTCTAAAGCTAATTCAATAATTCTTTGTTCTTGAGAACTATGGGAACCATCAAAACTAAAATATATTGGCTTCCTTGGATCCCATCTTCTACTTTTTGTACCAATAAACTTTCGTTTTACACGTTGATTTTTTTTATTAATCATTGCATTATATAATGATTCTGCTTGATCAGGAAATAAAACGATATCACCTATAAAAAAAATGAAATGTTTTATTATTAATTTAATATATGAAATTATACCTTCAAAATATTTTTTATTTTCTTCTATCTTTTTTGATACCGAGTCTTTTAATCTTCTTTCAAATTGATTATCAATCTTTTTTTCATTAACATTCTCATTAATAGTAGGTCCCTAAAATAATTGATATAGAAAGTATTTTTTTTCGTTAAAATTTACTGTATATTCCTTTAACATAAATTCATTCATTTTTTTTAAATATAATTGAACATCATTCTCTTCTTTTTTAGTTAATCCCATAGAATATTTTTTATCATTGTTATCACTATTTTCATTATTTTCATTTTCATTATTCATACCTCTCCTTAATCTTTTTCTAATAAAGGGATTATCAACGTTTTCATTGTCATAACTTAATGGTTTTATTAAAGGATCTCTTAAAAAAAGTTGCCCATAAACAACAACATTATTATGAGTAAGGTTAATAATAGAAATAAATAAAAATATGCTTCTTGTAAAAAGCAAAAAGGTAAAAGACAAAATATTCATAGCTATGAGAAAATTTTTCCAAACAAGCAACTCCTATCTTCAAGACCTACCCTCTATGCTTTCATAGGCAGCCTCCTTAAACTTCACAAAAGCTCAACCAATCACCTCCTTCTTCTTTAACGTACAGGTTGTTGAATATTATATTTTCTATCTCTATATTAGAAGAATACCCTTTTTTGCACCCTGTTCCTTGGAGGGCGGCCTAAAGTCGCGCAGCAAACATACACCAACACCAAAGACTTTGTGGAGATGTCTCTCGGTGAATAGAGATATAACTAATTTATATTATATCGTTTTTAAAAAGGCAATTGATAACCATATATTTGTGAAGATGGTTTGTAATGGTGGTGATTATTGCGGTAACTAATGATGTACCAACTTTTCTTTTTATTATAATAATATTATATTATAATATTAATTTCTTCTAAAATTAGTAGATATTTGAAGAAGGATATGATAAAGTAACAAGAATATATACATATATGATCGGAGCAAATATTATTTAAGAACACCACTTTAAAAATATAAAGTAAGAATTGAAAAGAAAGAGGAAAGAAATTCTAAAATTACAATAAATTAAATAATAAAAACTTATATAGAACCATTAAAAATTTTTCAATATATATTAAGAGTTTTCTTAAAACTTATTAGAAATTACAATAATAACAATAATAATAATCATCTATTCTCGTCCAATTAAAAGTTATACGAACATCTAAAACAAATTGTTTTCTTCAATAATAAATATATAATTTAATAATTTACTTACTATTAATTCAGGGAGTCTCTTCAATAGATATGTGATATTGTTTTAAAATATCTTTTACCATTAAAATTTTAATCAAAACTATGTCGATGGAAACGTTCAAAGATAGATATCATATATAAATATTACAGAAATTATTTATGTAATTTTATTATAAAAAAGAAATACAAAAGGAAAAAATATATATATATATTAAAAAGAAAAAAAAAATACTTCTTTTTAAAAGCTATTCAAAAACTTTTTATATTTTACTTCCAACGGTAATAAAAAGAGAAAAATATAAAAGAGAGAGTGTGACGAGGTGCATTTATAATATTTATAAAAAAGGTTTTTGCTGATGAATCTTAAACACGAATGATATAACAATTTCAATTGATATATCAAAGACACACAAATATAGACTCACTCTTTTAATGTTAAAATTTATTATTATTTTTCAAAGAAAAAATAAAATAAAATTTATGAATATTTTAATAAGAAAGAGATTATCAACAAACAAGGATAACAAAAAAAGATTTGAACCATGTCAATGTTTGTATATATTTTTACTAGAAATGAAGATACATACAATAATATCGTTGTCTCTATAGCTTTCAAATCACTTATTTGGAATATATATTTTATTATAGAAATTAAAAAAATTATTAACTGGTTTGGAAAATTGAAACACATTTTTATAGATATATATAAGTAATGCACAAAATCAAGGTTAAAAAGAGGGTCATGATAGGAAAAGTAAATTAAAAAAAATAAAAGATTTACAAAATAATTTGTTAAAGTTAAGTTTTTGTTAATTTTTTTTTTGTTATGAAATAAAAATAATCATTGTTTTTGTTAAATAATAAAAAAATACTTAATTTAAAAAAAAGTTTACTACAAAAAAAAAGTTATAAATTAATTCAAAATACATTTT
>LM523179.1:239944-254417 GCA_000941615.1 Parastrongyloides trichosuri | reverse complement strand
AAGTTATATATTGATAAGATATCATGACTACCAAGTAATTTTTGTGTATCTATATTGAAAATTAAATAATATATATATATTTGTTATCTATATCTAATAAACTCACTTGGTGGTTTTTTCATTACCCCATAAAAACCTGTACATTTCTCTTCAACTTTCCTATTTTCATCTCTAATTTTTTTAGCTAATTCTATTTTTTCTGATTCAGTTAATTTTGAGATATCATTATCATTCAATGTTACTGTAGATCCTTCTCCTGGTAACGTTGATGTGGTTGTTGTAATAGTACCATTATTAGTAGTTCCATCAACTGTAGGTAAAATTTCATCAACCTCCATTCTTATCTCTTATATATTTCAAAAAATATAAATATTAAAAGTATATGGAGATAGACGAAACTCTTATACACACTAGAAGACGATGCACGTTGTGTATAAAGTATAACATACATATCCAAGGTATTATTAATTTGCGGCGCGGACATAAACGGTAACATTATACCAATGGAATATATACTTTTAAATTTCCAATTTTTCTTTAATACATCATTTTGAGAAACATTCAATAAGACCAATGGCTTCAAAATCTGATGCTATTGAATTATTAGATTCCTCCTTAGTTGAGGTTTTTAAAACTAAGCTTGGTCATTCCGATTTAACACCAGTACAGGTAAAATATTTAATATTATTATAAAAATTTCAGTGCATAAATATTTAAGTAATTAATTTCATCCATATATTCCATACCTTTCCCCTCCAGTTATTTGCGCTTTATCAATTGTTATTATTTATAAAATAAGTTGTGTTATTGTAAATTTATTTAGTGAAAAATACTAATAAAAAAAATTTTTAGTATCTATTTTAGAATTATTTTTTAATAATAAAAATAATATACCACAGCATATACTATTTGATTAAAAAAAAATCACCCTGTTCTATAAGATGAATAATATTGGTAGTAAAAAGACTACCCATAATTGGGGTGATTATTACTTTGGTGGAAGAAAAACCAATGCTAAACGTTCATGGGCACTTGAAGTTGTCCATTCCCTTAATCAAATGATACCGACATTTAATGAACTATTTGATAAGGTATGGTGTAGATTTCTTTTTTATACTAATAATAACTTATTATGTTTATAACTTCAGGAAACATTTTATATGTTTGCAATCATTGTAGTAATATTTTCCATAATATTAGTAATCATATTGGCTAAATTTTGTAGAGTCAAAATTAAAGAACATCCTATTTATATTGATAGAGAATGGAGAGATGGTAAACCTGCCAATGCATTTAGTTTTCCATGGCAAAATAAGAAACCTTCTGAAAAGAGGAAAATTGATTAAATAAAATTGTATTTTAAAAATGATGGATGAAATTAATTATTTAAATTATATAGTATTTTTTTTTGTAGAAAGCTTCTATAAAACATATGTTATCAAATTATGATGTAATATGCCAAGCACCAACCGGATCAGGAAAAACTTTAGCATTTGCTTTACCAATATTTCATTTACTACAAAAACAAATGAAGGCAAATCAAATGGGTGAAGGTGTTGGAGCAATAGTATTATTACCAACACGTGAATTAGGTATACAGGTAGCAAATGTTTTCAAACCATTTTGTGAAGCATTAAATATACCATTATCATTATTGATGAGAGATAAAAAGTTAAATGAAAATAATTTTACTAAAACAAGTATCCTTATTGCTACAGCTGGAAAGTTAAAACATTTTCTTCAACAACAAAAAGAACCTAAACAATTATTTAAGCATGTTGAAATTCTTATTATTGATGAAGCTGATAGATTTGCTGACTTGGAATTTAAAGACAGGTAGGACTTTTTTTTATAATTTATATACATATTTTATTATAAAATATTTTAGTATATCTGCTTTGTTATCAGCTCTTCCAAAACAACGTAGAACAAGTTTGTTCTCTGCCACTCAAGCTAAGGATATGGAAGAGTTCTTAAAATATGGTTTACGTAATCCACTACGTATTACCATCAAAGGAAAAGTTGAAAATGGTTTTCTTAATAATAATAAAACCGATGATAATCAAAAGGCAAGTGATAAAGTTATTGGTGCACCAAAAGAGTTAACTAATTATTATTTGAACATACCAGCTGAAAAGAAGATTGTCTGTTTGGTTAAATTTTTACAAAACCATAAAAAATCAAAAATACTTATATTTATGTCTAGTGGTCATTGCGTTGATTATTATTATAATATTTTAAGAGCTGAACTTCCTCCAAGTAGAGGTATCTTTAAATGTAAAGGACATTCAAAAGACTCAAAAGATACAACAATAGGAAAATTTGAAAAAAGTGGACCATCCATCTTATTAGCAACTGATGTTTTAGCTAGAGGTATTGATATAAAGGGAATTGATTGGGTTATACAATTTAATATACCAAAAAAAAGTAGTTGGTTTATTCATCGTGCTGGTAGAACTGCTAGAAGTGGTAAAAAAGGTAATGCTATTGTTTTCTTAACACCAGAAGAAATTAATTATGTTAATTATATGGAGATTCATGAAAAGCTTAAGTTAGATGAATATACTGTTGACAATATCACTGATGAAGAAACCGATGAATTTAGAAATAAGTTAATTGAAAGACATTCTCATGATAGAGATTTATTAGAACTTGCAACCAGAGCCTACATGTCATTGATTAAAGCTTTCACTACACATGATTGTCAAGTTGTTTGTAAGGGTAGAAATATGGATTTGGTTGGATATGCTAATTCATACGGATTATTAAGACTTCCAAAACTTCCAGAGTTAGCAAGACGTGATCTATCAGGGTTTAAAAGACCTAATATTAAATGTTCTGATGTCCCATATAAGGATGAAGCAAGAGAAGCTGAAAGACAAAAGGCATTAGAAGTTAGGGCAGAAGAAACAGCTGCAAAGTATGCTGAAAGAGAGGCAAGAGATGCTCAAAACGGAGGAGTTGTAAAGGCAAAGAAACTTAGTAAAAAAGATGAAGCTGAAAAGGAAGTAAGAAATAAAAGAAAAGCTGCTAGAGAAGAATGGGATGAACTTGCCCAATCACAAAATGTCTTAAAAAAATTAAAGAAAGGAAAAATTTCAAAGGAAGAAGCTGATGAACTTTTATAAATATTTTTTGTTTTGTTTTATACTTTTAATTGTTGATAATTTTGTTATTTTACATATTAGAATATCTGTTTTATGTTTTAACTTTCATAAAGAATCATTTAATAAATTTATTTTGATTCTTTCTGAACTTGTAACATAACTTTATGAATCATTGGAATAACTTCTGAAGTAACATTTTGAAAATTTGTTGAATTAAATGTCATATAAACATTCTTTCCACCAGCAGCTATAGCAAATGTATATTTAATTCCTATACTTTTAGCATAATCAATAGCTACACCATTTGCCATGTACGAAATCTTAGCTATGGAACCATATTCATATTTAGTTTTTGTCTTATTAAATGTTTCTTTTGACATTTCATGTGCTAAATCATTCATTGCTTTTGTATCATTAGCTTCAGCACTTGAGTAACTATATGGATACATTATCTTAGGTCCATTTGTATGTAGATCAATGAATGCTTTGATATTTGAATGATTTTTAAAAAAATTAACAATATTATTTGTTTCCGGTTCCAAAACATTTGTTCCACCATAACTATCACTACACTCAGCTGAATCAGTGATAGAATCATTTTTACCAATATTAAAATTTCTATTTATGTCAACACCAATACATTTATGATCGTGATTACGACGACTTCTATTTTTTCTCCATAATTTGTTAAATTTTAATTGATAAAGATAACCATCTGGATTGATGACTGGTGATAAATAAATAATTAAATTATTATATTTATCTTTATACTCCTTTTCATTTTTCAACTCATTAATTAAATTTAGCATAATTGTTTGTGTTACCAATTCATGACCATGACTTCCAGTATATACAAGGATTTCTGATTTATTTTCTACAAAAAAAAAACAATTTTATTACATCAATAATTTGAATAATTACCGTTAGGAATGTTTTTGTTATAATTAATTTTTAAGTATAACATATCATTTCCTTCATAAGACTTTCCGAATGATTCAAGTGTAATAAAAGATGAATAATCTGTTGATATATTTTTCATAAAAGTTTCTATATTCTTTAATTCATTTATACCCATTAAATCAAATGGATACTTGGAATGTAAAGGCTTACTGTTACTTTGATTAATTATAAGGAAGAAAATGACAAAAAAATTTAACATTTTATTAGGAATTAATAATTGTTTTTGAATTATCAATACATTATATATATATATAATTACATTAAAATTTAAATTTTAATCATCGAAAGAAAATATAATATAAAAAATAATTAAGCAGTAATTAAAGAAATAATATAATCCGGTATTTCCATAGATTGATCATCTACAATTACAATATCATAACCTTGCATATATTTTGCTAATAAATTATCATGGTTAAAATTTAAGAATCCTATTTTAAGAGCAACACCTTCCTGTTCGACACCAACATCCATGTGTAAATCACCTAAAGAATCTCCTAATAGTAATACATTGTGTCTATTGTTAAGTTTATGAAAAAACGTTTTTTCACCCTTTATAACGGATGAATTTTTACAGAATGTATGTATCAGTGGTTCAGAGAATGCATGACATATTTCATTAGAATTAAATTCCATCATATTTGATATAACATGAACATTTTCAGGAGAATGATTAAGTTGTTGTTTAAAGAAAATATCAATAATATTTCCAATACCAGCTGAAAAGACAACTAATGGTATATTTAATTTTTGATCCAGTTTCTCTATAAATTCTCTTCCACCATCTCTAAATTCGATTTTTGATTCTTTAACAAATTCTTCAATAATCTTTCTTGAAAAACCAGCTTTACATATCTCATCGTGTGACTTCTGCCACCACTCAACCATATAAGGACTTTTTTCTTCATCACTCATTATAGGGCAATATTCAATTGGTATATATTTCTCTTTCATTGCCATTAACTTGTCTGATAATTCTGGATAAAGTGTTTTAGTGCAATCAGAAAACATTTGATGGGTTGTCCAACATAACTCTCCCTTTATATCTTTGTACCTTGATAAAGTATAATCAAAATCAGATATCACCATTAATCCATTCTTGCCATCTTTACTCATCCTAATCAATTTTTCACACACCAATTCTTGGTTCTTTATATAAACATATGGTTTCTTTGTTAAATAATCCATTGAATTCTTCAATATTCGACTGACTAAATTAGACATTATAAAATATGAAAAAAATGTACTAAAATATTTGTTACTTTAAAAACGAGTTAAAAAATAATATAATATAACTTTTTAAATTTAGTAAAAATATTTATAAAAATTAGTTAAGTGTTAACCTGTAGAGCTATTAACTTATCCACCACCAACATCTAATCTTTAATAATATTTTATTAAATAGCTCTAACGAGAGGAAATACAATAATATGATAATAATAAGATTTATATTTTAATTTCCTCTTTTTTTGTCTCCCAAAGATGATCGTTCAAGGACAACAATAAGGATGTGTTGATAAGAAGATATATAAAAATTTTAAATATTATTTTATATCATGGACAATTTTATTAACAAGGGACAGTGTACCAATAAAATATCCCATATAATTTTAATCTTTAAAGATAAATTTTTATTATGATAGACATAAATTGTAATAATAATGGTGGAAAAATGATCAATAAATATGTATTAAATTGATTTTATATCATCTGGCGAACTAAAGTATGGATGAAGCAAGCATTTATCAGCTGGCATCCGATTTACCGGATTAGGAATTAGAATATTTTTTAATAAATCAATCCCTAAAATATTTAATCTAGGAACAACTGGTGTCAATGATGTTCCAGGTAAAAACTGAGGAAGTTGAATATAATCTGGTAATGTAGTAACTCCTGGCCATGTTTCTTCTGTTGGTGTACCAAGGAGACGAAATATTCTTCTTAATTGATCTTCAACATCAGCTCCTGGAAATAAAGGCCTTCCACCATTTGCTATCTCCGCAAATATACATGCAGCACTCCATAAATCTATACTGGTATCATAAAGTTTTGCCCCAAACAAAACATCTGGTGGTCTATACCATAATGTGACGACCTCAGCGGAAAAACATCTTACTGGTATACCAAATGCTCTAGCTAAACCAAAATCAGCCAATTTTAAGTGTAAACCATTATTTGTTAGTAATAAATTTTGTGGTTTCAAATCTCGATGAAGAACATTATGAGAATGACAATACGAAAGACCTCTAAGTAATTGTTGCATCAAATGTCTAACCTGTGATTGAGATATTTTTCCTTCACATTGATCAAAATATTTCTTTAAATCTTGTTCACAACATTCAAAGACAAGTGTTAACTTTTTTTCTGCATGCATAATATCTAGTAATGTTACAATATTAGGATGTTTCAATTGTTTCAATAGACATATTTCACGTAATGCAGAACTTGGGACACCCTCATCTTCATCATCTAAATTTATGACTTTTAATGCAACAGGATTATTATTACGTTTATCAGTTGCTTTGTAAACAGTACCATAGGTACCTATAATAATAAATATATTGTTATTTTAAAACATATAAAAATAAATTTACCTTGTCCAATTTTTTGTAAATCTATATAATGACTCATACTTTTTGATTGGAATATATATCTCTTTTATCAACAATTATATTTATAAAAAGGCCTAGAATATATATATATACATATATGTATGTGTAAGTCAATATATAAAATAGGAATAATACAGACAAAAGGGCATAAAATGGTTTCTAGTGAAGGGGAAAGGAGTTGCCATTATTATACATAGACAAGGATATATATATATATATAGTACAATATTCTTATCATTACATATATAAAACTATATTGTTAAGTTTTTAAGACTCAAACATTTTACATAGATATAAACAACAATAAATTAAATAAGTTTTATAATATTTATTATAAAAATCTATTCAAAGATTTTATTTGCTTTTGAAATAAATGAATCATGGAAGGTAAAATTAAAATGTTTACAATTGATACCTCTAAATGTAGAATTTTAAGTATTTTTGTATTATAAGAGATGAGATTTTATAGTAAAGCGACACTTTATATATTTTTCCTTATGGCTTTCCCTTACGATAGTAGTATTAATGGATATAGTGAACCTAAATGTTGGCCTAGATTTAATTTAGGTAATCCTAATCCAGCTCCTGTCTTTTGCCCACTAGAGGATTTCTTTACTTATTATGATTGTTGTAGTTTAGACTATGGTGACTGTTGTAGATATCCAAAATGGGGAAATATGTAAGTTGATTAAGCTAATAAAATAATAAAAAAAAANTTTTTTTATTTATAGAATAATTATTATCATCATAATAATCGGTCTTATCTCTGGATGTTGTTGTTGTATATTTTTTATATTTACATATTCGAGAGCAAAAAAACGCGGTGATAGACCTCCTACAGTGCCTCCACCTCAAGAAAAAGAAGTTGAATGCGGTACAGAAATGTCGTTAGCGTCAGAAGATAGATATTACCATAGAAATACTCGGAATACTTATATATAGTTTACAAACACAAACTTTAAAAGTATATATCAATGTATCTCAATACATATTTTTTAAAAAATAAAATTTTGAAATGTTAAAATTATTATTAAATAACAAATTTTTTAGCAAATTAAATATAAAATAGGCGATAAATTGCTGAGAAACTTTTATAGGAATCTCATTAAGCTGTTGAATAAGATTAAAGCAACTCTTCTCAATGGACCTTAAAAATGTTAGAAGCATATTATTGATTGTAAAAATTATGTTTTTTTTTCTCCTTAGTTATTATCGAGGCGATCTCCTTTGAGATTTGAAAGTCCAGCTCTAACAACTTCATCAACAAGTAAAAGATTTGATCCAATATTAGTACAGGCATTGAGAGCATTGTATTTAACAATATAATTATCCCAGATTCCGGTTGGAGCAGCTGGTTTTCCATTTTCAAGATCAACTCCAACTATGATGTTACGTTTCTTTCTAGTTTCAATTAATGAAATAATTGATTTGACACCATCATGTCCAGCATTCATTGATAAAACTTTTGGAATGACAAGTAAAGCTTCGGCAAAAGCCATAATACCCAATTTTTCACGTCCTGAAATATCATTAGCTTTCTCCATAAGATAAACATGACAAGCAACTTCGAATGATCCTGCTCCTGGGACAACACATTTATCATTATAAACATTTCTTATAGCACGAAGACCATTCTTTATAGCATCCTTTTGTTGAATAATAGAATGTCTATTTGGTCCTTTCAAGAGAAGAGTAACAGATTTAGGTGATTTACAATCTTCAATAAAAGTATATTTATCTTCTCCCAATACATGTTCATAAACGGTACCAGCAAAACCAAGAACAGAAGGATTTAAATCTTCAATAGCATTAATAGCTTCTCCACCACAGGCTAATTGAAGTCTTTCCATATTTCTTCTTTTAGCTCTACGAAGAGCAAGAATACCATTTTTAGCTAAAAGATCAAGACATGGTGGGTCAATACCTTTTTGATTAACAATAACAAAACCATTTCCATCCTTACAAACTTCATTCTTCAAATTAACAATCTTTTGACAACGTTCTGTAATATAATCACGTTCACACTGTAAAAGCTTTTCCCTTTCCTCAGCAGTTTTGTAAAAGATTGCTGAATTAACTTCGGTCTTTTCAAATTCTAATGATACATTACATGTCAATATATAAGCATTCTTAACATGTTTTGGCATATCTGGATGTCTACCACCATGATCTAAAACAAGACCATTAATAAATCTTGAATCAGTTTCATTTTCATGAAGCATTTCCATTATCTCAATCATATGTAAATCAGGTTCCTCCAAATTTTCACTATCCTTAATAGCTAGAAAAGCATCAACAATACATTCAGCCAAATGATCAGCAATATTCTTTCTCAATTTTGTTCTCAAAGCACCACGAGCTACCTCAATTAATAATTCTCTACTTATTTCAGGTGATTCTTTAAATTTTTCCAAAAACTCCAATGACATATCTTTAGCCATTTCAAAACCTTCAGAGATTAATCTTGGATGAACACCATCAGATGTATACTTTTCAGCTTGTTTCAACAATTCTCCAATAAGAAGAACAGTTGATGTTATACCATCTCCAGCTATATCATGTTGAGCAGTACATGTTTTGGCAATTAGAGATGCTGTTGGATGAGTAATTTGCATCTCATGAAGAAGTGTATTTCCATCCTTGGTCAATTTAACATCACCAGCTCCGGAGACAAGCATTTTCAGGGTTCCGGATGGGCCAAGATTACTTTGCATAACCTTTTGTAATCCTTTAGCTCCTGTCATATTTAATTCCAAAGCAGCAGATTGGCGTGCCATTTCAGCGCGTGGATTGAGACATTGAAGGGAAGACATGATAAATTCTAAAAAAATTAAAATATTAAATAGTGTAAACAAAAAATAATTTTTAAGGATAAAATGCTTAAAAATGCATCAAAGTGTCTTGTAGAGAAAACTAAACAAAGTAACTCCATTGGAGTATAATGTATCACCAAGTATCTCCTGGTAACTTCTAGAACATTTGCCAATGGTTATTTTAATATTTATATTAGAAGATGTCTTTCTGTTCAGTTAAACAAATTAATAATATCGTTGTAATTAAGAATTTTATTATTGACTGATTGGAATTAAATATTAATGAAATAAAAAATTTATTATTACTCATAATACGAAAGTTTTGTCTCTGTGTGTGTGAATTAAAATGTACTTTTTGTTTCTATTTAGAAAAGGGAAGAGATATAATAAAAATGTAGAAAAAAAAACTATTAAAATCTACAAGATCAATTTTTACAATTAATATATAAAAAAAAAATTTTATTAATGTTACATTTCCGGTTTCCCTTTTTGACAATATAACTCTTTCAGCGTTTTAAGCTCCTCAATAAGAGCTTTATTTTGATTTTCTAGAACAGAGACCCGATTTTCTAGACATTTAACATACTCTTTCTTTTTTCTCCTACACTCCTTAGCAGCTTCACGATTTTTCATTAGCCTTACTTGCCTTTTTTTAGTTGTATCATCACCATCACCCATACCAAGGGAACTTTTTGAGGAGGCTGAAGCTGGACCACTATTTAAATGATTTGGTGGTGAGTTATAATTAAGTAAACCAGGTTGCCAATCACCATTATTATTTGATACACCGGGAAATTGTCCCAATGATAACGACTCATTTATATTTTTAAGATGTAAGATGTCTGTATTAATTGGAATCATTATACCAGTAGGATTAGACACAACGGATGTAGGAATTGAAGATGGTGGGATGATATTTAGAGAGGAACCCGTTACTGTATTTGGATCACTAAGTAATGTAGGCATTCTTAGTTCTGATGATGAGGAAGGATGTTGCTGTTGTTGTTGTTGTTGTTGGGCAGGGATGACTGGTGAGATGTAATTATTTGAGCAATCCATTTTTAAGGGGAGTACTGGTACAGGTGTTGCAATATTTTGAGGCAATAATGTAGAATTATTATTTGTCACAACAACAATATCCGATTCATTAGGTTCTTTCTTTATAATATTTTTATCTGTCACAGTCTCCAAGTCTTTTAGAATCATACTAAAGAAAATATTAAATTTATTCATAATTTTAATAATATTAGATATAAAAGTTTAATTATAAAAGGTGTTTATATGAATTCATATATGAAATTTTTATTCTTTGACCATCATTAATGAGGGAAAAATATACATGTATAGTTAATGTTAGATGGCAAATGATTAATTTAGAAAGTTTATTAAAATTTCTATGAAAATAAAGTAAATTATTATAATAACTAAAAATGGTAAACTTTTTAAATGTTATCTCCTAATGGAATTAACATATATTGAGACTACATATGCAGAAAATTTGTAAAATGTGAATTATCATTTAATTTTTATTATAATGAATTATACCTGTGTAATGTATGCTATTATTTATTAGGAATAATTATCTTTTTAAAAATTTTTGTTATCTAATTAATCATTTTTTTTATCAACTATTATATAAAATATGAAAAGGGCATTCTACTTACCGGTATGAAGGTCTCCTATTTAGTTGTTCTCTCCTTTTCCTTGCTTCATCTTCTGACATAACATCCTCAACATTTCGTAAAATATCCCTATTTGGTGCACTCATGGTAGCAGTTTCATTCTAAAAAAATTATAATGCTTTATAAAAATGATATCATGATTTTAAAAAATACCATTTTTTTTATTAAAGGATATATATATATNTTTTTTTTTGTTAATACAAAGATATGACTTAAAAAATATAATAAAATGTGTTAGCAGCTTTACGCCAGTGTCCTCCTGTCTTTTTATAATACAGTTAACCTCCAGTCCATGCAATCTGTAAAATATTATCATATAAATAAGAGAGGAAAATATAACTTGATGATAATTAATCTTTGTTTTAAAATGTTAATATTCGGAGGGGTAAGAAAAATTTATCTCCTTTGCCTTTTTAACGCTAACTCGTTTAATATGATAAAATAAAGAGTTTACATTGTTGAGTAAATATAAAGATGATATTTTAAGTTTACATCATGAAAAAGAAAAAGTTAAAATAAAAATAAAATGCCAATTTAGATATTAAATAAATATTCTGAAATAAATAAGTACTTTTATGTATAATCAAAAAAATCTCCTTTTAGAATTTATATATATTGAGAAGAAAAAAAATAATGTATTAAGGATTATCTTTGTTTTTATTTTTATATACATGTACATATAAGGTGAAAAGATAGTTGTTAAAAAGAAGTTGTTAAGATATGATATAATATAAATAAACGATAGCATAAAATACATTAAATCCTTGATTATCTTGTTTAGAATGAGATTTATTTAAAACCAAAATCCCTGTTTTTGCGCAAAATGTAAAATATATTATGGAAAGATATTTTGATGATAAAAATATTTGATAATAAACATTTATATATATTTATATAGTATTTGATTAAAATTGATCATTCATTAGGGGGAGAGAGGAAGGAAGATGATGCTCTTTCTCTCCCGTTAATTAAGTAGATTGATGGTAAAAAAATTTTTGGTAAAATGATATAAATTTTGATCATATTAAAGAATTAATATTATTATTTTTTGGAATGGGTGGTGTAAAATAAATAGAAAAAAAAAATAAATAAATATGTACATAGAATTTACTTATGTTTATGGCATCACGTTAACATTTATTATTTTTGGGGGATATTTTTTAAAAAGTAATTAATTTACATGCATTAAAATTCTGCTTTAATTTTTATGGTAAAAAATGGAGGCAAAAAAAGATTATTGTCTTATTATTTTGGAGGTTAACAACAAAGAGAGGCAATACATATATTTCGTCATTATATTATCTAGTGGGCCATTCACATATAATATAAAATGTTGCTGGTGCATCGATTGTAGCGTGTGTGTAAATAGGAGAGAAGAAGCTTTTTAGTTATTATGTCTCTTTCTCTTTTTGCTGAATGTTTCATATCTTGGTATTCACTTTTCTGATGCGTATAGTTTTATATATATTATTAGCCCCTATGCAAATGATAAAAAGCAACGATAGAAGATAAAAATGTTAAATTATTATCAAATTGGTTTGTGCGTGCATAGTAGTATTACAGGATGGAAAAAATATTAAAAAGAAAAGGTGAAATAATAAAATCAAATTTGCACTTTCTTATTATTGTTAAAACATATCTATCTATCATCAAGAGAGTATTAAAATTTGTTTAAAATTATAAACAATTAGCTACTGATTATAATATTTTTTGATATTAAAAATGAAATAGTAATGATTGAATATAATACATCATAATATATGTTTATTAGAGAGATGAATGTGATTGTTACTTAGTGTAGAAACTTTTTTAATAATTATTTATGATCATTGGTTTTAAAGAATGAATCTAATATGAAAACTTAAATAAATACTGAGGCTGAGTCTTTGTCAGGTGTAGATCAAAAGAGATATTTACTTTACTTATCAATATACCTTCTCAAAGACAGAGTCTTGCGTTTTGACTAAAATAAGTATTTAATATATACATTAGAATATATTAACATATGCATTTATAACATTTTTTTTTCTTAATATCATTTTAAAAAATAATGCACTTCAATAATGTTCTTTAAATTTTTTTTATTACTTCAACAAAAATTCTTTTATAAGAATATGTGAAAATAACTTTTTACCATACATCCTGCCATTTTGTAGAACTAGAGATATATAAAAGATTAATAATAAAAAAAAAATTCTACCTTTTATCTATACGTTAATGCATTATGCGGAATGTACATATATAACTTCTTAATTTAACAAAAGATATTGCACTTTGTAGAAGATACAAATTTTAAAAAATTTATAATAGATGAAATATTTTAAATTTTAAAATATTTTAACCACAAAATATACATTAATATTATGCCTCTTCAAGTACAAAATACAAATATATTATTCTTTTCAAAATGATCCACTGTTGTGATGGCAACCATCTTTAAAAGTTATAGAATGGACATATAATTCTTTTTTATTATTACTATCATTTAATATCAGGTACTCTGCAGGGTTTAAATAAAATGGTGTACATGAAAGTTAATTGCAAAGAATATCAAACTTTTCAATGATGACAAAAAATTAAATTAATAATATTTTTATAATTATGATTTGATAGTACCAAACAAAAGAAAAAATACGTCACTCGTGAAGAAAAAAAAATTGATAAGATATTACTTTTAATTTTTAATTACCTACTTTGAAGTTAAAAAGATAGATATAAAAAGAATATGATAAAATTTTGACCATATTTGGAAATGTCTTTAAAAATTAATTAATGTACATAATAAAATATTTAAAAAGATTTTTTTATTAATTTTGAAAAATGAAATGCAACATATATTGAGAGAGCAAATAAAAAATTAAGAAACAAAATAGTTATCAAGATAATAAAGATAGAATAATTATGTCATATATTACTTTAAGTGTAATATGTTCTTAATTAAAATTCGTTTTTCGTTAAATATGGAATGAAAAATTGATATAGTAACAAATCACTATCATATAATTAAATTTTAAACTAACATACGAATCTCTTTTTTTTTGTGTTTTAATTGAAAATTATTTAAACAGTAATTTTATTATATTTTAAGATTTCCATTTTTTTTATCAATACCTTTCTTTTTTTCATTTTAAAGTATAAATTTAAAAAAGAAATAATGTTAAGCATTCTTTTTTGGTGTATTTTAAATAAATAAAAAAATAAATAGTGAATATAATGGACTAGATATTTAGTAAAGATGAAAAATGTATCAATATATTTTTAAAAAAATAATTAGTCCTTAAAATATATCAAATGAAGAT
>LM523179.1:226132-239626 GCA_000941615.1 Parastrongyloides trichosuri | reverse complement strand
TTCACGGTCCTGTGGCGCAATGGATAACGCGTCTGCCTACGGAGCAGAAGATTGTAGGTTCGAATCCTGCCAGGATCGTTATTTTTTCCTTATTTTTTAAATATTCAATAGTAAAGAAGTAATAATTAATAAAAATTTTGTAAAAAATTAATATTTTTTAATTGAAAAAATGCTTGTAAACAGATCAGGCAAAAAGTTATTATCAATAAAACAATCTAATAAATTATTATTGATATATATATATATTTTTCTTTCAACTAATATCTTTTATAAAGAACAAAAAGAAAAAAAACATCAATAATAAACAATTTATTAATTTGTAATATATTCAGAGTGAATAAAATTTATTAAAAGTAGATGTCGCTAATCTAATTAAATAAAGGAGACAATTTTTAAAATATTTTAATGATTAAATAAAGTAGTCTATATATCTTTTAAAAGTTACAACTACACGAGTAGGAAAAAAAATTTTGTTAATGTTTTGACAAATTAAATATCTAGAGTCAAAATGTATCATTAAAAGTAAAAGTTTTAGTTAATAAATATTTATTAAAATAATTATATTATTTATATATACATAACACATGGAATTTTTTTATCTTTCTAATATCTATGTATGTTATTATTTTCATGATTGTAGATTGAGAATATAATTTTAGTAAATAAATGTTATGTCTAACAAATTAATTGAAAACAATAAAAAAAGTATACCACTTAAAGTTTATTAAATTAAAATGATAGAAAAAGAAAATTATTTTTAGAATTCTCTACGTACATACATATTTTCCAATTAATAATACCTAAATGAATGTAATTGTACTAAAATTATATTTTCCATTAAAAGCAAAGATTTAAAAGTGTATTAATTAATTTGAAATTGAAAGTATATTAACAAGGGAGAAAGTATTTGAAAAGAGATTTTTTTAATAGTTCAAATATTGTTTATTATAAATGCAAATTTGACGATATATGTAGGAATAACTTTTTTGTTTTAAATGCTATGCATGTATGACAAAATCATTATATAACCATTAAATTAAAAAAAAGGAATATAAATATTTTTACAGCGTCTATGTAAATACATTTTTTAAATAATAATATTATATAATAAAACTTACAATAATAAATGTAATGATAAAAAAGATTGTTTTATTGTTATTTAATTATTACATCAAAAAATGATTCATGAATTTAAATAAATATGTGGGATTTTTGTTAGATTAACAGATGTATGTTTGTTTTTAAAAGTCTTATCAAATAAAGTATACTTTTGTTACATGCTATAACTTTATTAAACATTTAATTTATAAATTATGATTAAAAAATATTATCTACTGTTGTTATACACATGAAAAGTGTTTCACTAAAATAAGAAAATTTAAAAAAAATGTATCATCAACTGACCTGTGTAAATAAAATAATTTTTATAAATTTATTAATTCAAACTTTACAATCTTTTGTCAGTCAATGGCCCGTACTGTTGGTTTTATTTTATCTTCAAGACTGTAAGTTATCATATTGATCGATGTATCTAGTTCTTCAGCTCACTATCTTGTTTACGTCGTTTGAAAAATATTGGATGGTTTAAAAGCAATAAGTTATGTAACGAATACATTCTTTTTTAATAATATTCATTAAATATATTAGAAATGTTTTCCTTAAAAAAATTGGATTAAAAGTTACACATAGTGTTGAAGATATTATCATAATCATAGATAATGCTTTACAAAAAAAAGAAAATCACAAGCTATTATAATGTAGNCATGAAATTATTTCGTTATGACAATAAGCAAAAACGTTTTAACATTCCAAATCAATGAAACCATTTGGAACATCCATTTCATATCTACCCTTTCTTAAGTAATGTATGCTTACATGCGTCAATATTCTTACTATAATCGCATTAGAAACGATTGAAATATCAAAGTAC
The DNA here is from genome assembly GCA_000941615.1 of Parastrongyloides trichosuri. Lineage (NCBI taxonomy): Eukaryota > Metazoa > Nematoda > Chromadorea > Rhabditida > Strongyloididae > Parastrongyloides > Parastrongyloides trichosuri. The sequence continues at coordinate 237,696 of LM523179.1, read as the reverse complement.
ATATCTCTTGAACAATCCCTATGAGACATCCTATCATTCGAACAAACAACAAAATATATTCCATAGAATTTCATGGAAGTCAAATGATAAAAAATAATAATGTTAATTTATTTGCTATTCACAGATATATATAAAATAATAAATACATTTAGAAAAAAAAATTATTTACAATGATGGATATAATTGGTTAAACATTTTAAAGTATTCTTCTCTCTTATCTTGAATACTCTTTAATCCATCTTGGAGAAAATCCTTAATAGCACCAAACTTATCCTCCGTATGTCCTTGAATGTCCTTCTTGTACACGGCAGGCAAATTTTTAATCTTTTCCATCAAATCATCATAATGGATTCTAGAGTTTTCATTCAATTCTGAGATATAGTTTACAGTTGTCGTAACCATATTTAGTACATCCTTATCAATGTCTCCAGGAAGCTTCATAAAGTCGCCATAGTTTTCCTTGATTTTTTCCATACATTCTTCCAAATCAGATGTATTAACAGCCTCTTCAAAGTCTTGAGATGCTGTTTTAGCCTCCAATTCTATGTCCTTAAAGCCCTTTTCAATATCTTGAATCTGCTCAGATAAGTCTTCAATAATTTCCTTGCTTTCCTCGTCCAACATGTAGTACTCCGACTCTCTAGCCTTAAAGTCTTTAAAAGAATTCTCCAAGTACTGAACCATTCTATTATTTGATTCCTTTAACTTATCATTAACGGCTTTCAACTTGGAAATCTTTTCGTTAAGTTGACTTGTGTTTTCATTGATACACATAGTCTCATCCTCAATCAACTTTATATCATTTTGTAATTTCTCAGTTTCTTCTTCCATTTGGAGTACCACATTTTGAATTGCTAAGCTCTTCATTGACAAATCATCGGCTAAACAAGACGTATGTTTTGTCGATTTTGCCAAAGAATCTTGCTCCTCCTTTTTACTTTTAAGTAACAATCTTGTTTTCTCCAACCCTTTTACAAGACGATCATCTTCACACTTTAAATGATCTATCTCAGAATCATTCAACTTCTTTACGTCAGCTGGAATCGCATATAAGCTGTTAAAAGTTGCTCGAATGCTATCCATAAATTTCCGAACCTCATTACTACCATTACGGTATCTTGCTCTATCCAATAAAGTTGTACCGCCAGTGCAAATGTTCCATTTTTTCAACGCTCCAACAACAGCTTTAAACTCTTTGCTCCACGTTACATCCGTTGAGCTAGTAATAAACGCCACAGTAGTATCCTTCAGCAAAAAATTCTTGATACAAGCCGCCAAAGGTTCACTCTGGACTTTTGAAACCACCTCAACACGTGAAACCGGATCCTGTATTAGAAATTTGATCAGATCATTCCCAACTTTAGCATTGTTTCCACATGGGATATCTGCAAAGATCCATCTCCCAACTTTCAAAGAATCCTTTAAATAGTCGTTGATCCTTACAACATCCACAACAACAATCCTTGGGGCATTCTGCACATCTGAAGACAACTTTTCCATTGTACCCCTTGCAGCTTTTTTAAATAGTTTCAAAATAGATTTAGCATCTTCAAATCCATCAATTAAAAGGTTAAAGTAATTGGGCATGAAAGGATCAATCCAGGTATTGAAGTTCGAATGAATGTCCCGTGGTAACGAATCACATTTACGGAAGAATCCTAACAAATCTATCATCTTGTTAGGTGTGCACAAGCATCCACGTGCATGTAGATCATAAAAAATACCATCTTCAATATCCTAAATATATAAATATAATTAATAAGTGTTAAATGAAACTTACTTTAGATGTTGTCTCAATCAATCTATTCAAAAAGTTAGCTAATAACCCATCTTTCCTATCAAATAGAAGATCAGCATAAGGGTTACTTCCATCGTGACAATGAACGATGACTTTAGACTTTAGGAAAGTGTCATCATCATCTAATAATTCTCCCAATAAATGATTAGAATTGGTGGGGTTTTCATAAAAGTTTATAGATTCGAGTTTTTTACTAGACATTCTATAAAGAGATAATTAATAATAATAAAATTAATAAAAAAAAATAATGAATATAAGTAAAATCGTATTTTTCATATAACGCTCAATAAGGAAATTTAATTTAATAAAATGATTACAATTGTTAAAATAAATGGGTACATCTTATAAGATTTTGTAATATAATTGATAGGTATAACTAAATGCAAGAAACGCTTTAATAAAAAGTGATAAGCTGAAAAATATTTTATCAAATCTTTTATATATCCAAAATTAGCATCATAATTCCAATGCGACAGACAGTTATTATAAAAGTTTAAAACCATCTTTTGGTGCCATTTTCTTCTGTTTATCTCAATGGGAAAATGGAATTATGATAGTTTAGAGGAATTTTGTGTACAAACAATAAGGATAAGCAAATATTTTTTAAACTTAATATTAACCTATATTTATTTTCTATAAAGTTATATTTTTATATATTTTGAAGGATCTAATAATGTCACTTGATGGATGGATAATTAGAAAAAAGGTAGAAAATCCAAGTATAAAAGAAGAGTGTATTACTGAGTCAATAGAAGATAAGTCAAATGATAAAAAAGTTGTTAAAAAAAAGGTCATAAGAAAGAGGAAAACATCACGGAGGAAATCAACATCTTCTACCAAAAGTAAAACAACTCCAAAAAAGAAAAAATCTCCAAAAAGAAAGAGGAAAACAACAACAAGGAAAAGAAGTACTTCTTCTACAAAGAGAATTATAGCAAAAGATGTAGATGTTGAAGAGATAATAATAGAAGATGTAAAAGGTGATGAAGAGGAAATGGAAAAAGTAGATCAATTGTTACAATCAGATAATTATAATTCCTTACCAATTGAAGAACGTGTTATTTGTATTCTTAAAGGAATATTTAATCATGAAAAGTTTAGATCAAAACAACAAATGGATAGTATTTTGAGTGCTGTTAAAGGTAAACAAAAAATATAAAAATGCTTAGTCTGTAATTTTTTTTAGGTGATAAAGACATATATATTTCCTTCCCAACAGGAGCAGGAAAAAGCTTATGTTATCAGTTACCAGCTTTAATTAAACCTGGAGTAACAATAGTTTTTTCACCCTTATTAGCTTTGATTAATGATCAAATAAATTCATTGATAAGGAAAAATGTTAGGTGCTGTGCTTGGAATTCAACAATCAAACAAGATGAAAGACAGGAGATAGTTAAAAATTTATATTCTTCCAATCCAAAATATCATTTGATTTTTACAACACCTGAATCAGCAAAGAATTCTTATTTTAGAGATATTTTAATATCATTACATAAAAGGAATAAATTGAATTATCTTGTCGTTGATGAAGCTCATTGTGTCTCACAATGGGGGCATGATTTTAGGCCAGATTATCTAAAGTTACATGAGTTAAGAGAATTATTACCTAAAATTAAATGGATTGCATTGACAGCAACAGCCAGTACAGTTGTGGAGAAGGATATACGGAAGAATTTGTCATTTGTTAGTAAAAAATGTGAAAGTTATAGGATATCACCATTTAGGAAAAATTTATTTTATGAAGTCGTGATTGCAGAAAGTTTAAATGATCCCAATATTAAGCAGAGAAATATGAAGAATGATGAATTTAAAATGGCACAAATAAAGGAGGATGTTAGCAAATTTATTTTAAGGGTTAAAACAAGTTGTCAAAATAAACATGGCATTGATTTTAAAGGTTATGGTGGAATCATATATTGTAGATCAAGAAATTTATGTGAAGAATTAAGTGGTTATTTGAATACTAAAGGTATTATATCAAGAGCGTATCATGCTAAGATGTCACAAAAGGATAGAATTCAGATTCAAAGTCAATGGATGAGTAATGATATTCCAGTTATTTGCGCCACTATTGCTTTTGGAATGGGTATTGATAAAGCTGATGTTAGATTTGTTATACACATGAGTTGTCCAGATGATTTGGCTGCTTATTATCAAGAGACAGGAAGAGCCGGTAGAGATGGACAGAGAAGTTATTGTAGGTTGTATCATTCAACGAATATAAAGAAAAAAGCTGAATTTTTTAATAAGGGTAATCTTGGTAGAATTGAAAAAAGTAAAAGTAATGATACTGAAAAAATTTTGAAGAAACAAAATTTATCAGAAACATTTGAAAAGATGATGGAATATTGTGAAAGTGAAAGGTGTAGACATTCAATGTTATGTGAATATTTTGGAGATTCTTCCTTAAAAACATGTAATGGCAACTGTGATTATTGTAGACAACCAGATAAAGTTAAGGAAAAAATGATCAAATTTAAAAATGATAAGATTAATGAAGAATTTAAAACGGTTGCAGGAGATGTTAAAAAGGGATTCAAAAGGGAAGCACCTGATAGTAGTGAATTATATGAAGGTGGGAGATATGGGTATAAAGCTGAGGAAGCATATTATGGAGAATCATCAGGTCGAAGTTCATTAAAAGATGAATTGAAAGAAAAGGAAGAAAGATTTAATTTTATTAAGGGAGAATTAGCCAAGAGAAGAAAACTTTCTCCAAAAAAAGTAGTTAAAAAGGTGAAGGAAGATCCCAAAGATTTTGTCAATATTTTAAATGCTGACGAAAAAAGATTTGATGAATATAATCTTGGGATGAGAGAAAAAGTTAGGCAGAACATTGAAAATGCGTTGGCAAATAAATATCCTGATCCTGTGGAAAGGTTGAAACAATCTGGTGAATATGAATATAAATTGTATTGTGAATCAACAAGCAAGTCAAATTATGCCTCCAAAAGTACTGGTTTAATTGTAAATTTGAAGAAAAGTAGTAGTTGATAGCCCGACTTGAGAAAAATTATTTCAGGAAAATTCTCCTGGGATATGGTAAATCTTCAGTGTTAAGTCATGATCATTCGTCTTGGGAGTAAATAAATTGTGGGAAAGTGGAATTATGTTTACTTGTGTATTATCATTTAAATTCATTGTTAAAAATAAAGACTTGCTTTATTTTTATTTTATTTAATTCTATAATGTCAGATATAATAACTGTTCCTGCAAAGAAATCTACAAAAAATAAGGGTTCGAAACAAAATGATCCAGTTGTTTGCAATGAAATAGGAATGAAGGATGTTGATGACTTGGTAAATACAGAAGCTTTTTTATCCATGAATGCACCAATGAAAGCTACATATCTACTAAAAAATATTTTTGGCTTGACTAGATTTAGAAAACCCCAAAGAATTGTTGTTGAAAATGCTATAAGAAGTAAGTTATTATGAATAAATTATTATAAAAATTATTTTAGGAAATACCGACATATATATATCATTCCCAACTGGAGGTGGTAAAAGTTTATGTTATCAACTACCAGCAATGTCAAGGAAGGGTGTAACAATAGTATTTTCACCATTGTTAGCACTTATAGAGGATCAATTGTCTTCATTACTCAAAAAGAATATACGTTGCTGTGCTTGGAATTCGATGTTAACAACAGAAGAACGTTCATCCATATCAAAGGATTTATTCTCAAAGGAACCAACATACCATATTGTATATACGACCCCAGAGTCATCTATAAATGAATTTTTTAGAAAAATGATCCAAGATTTGAATAGAAGAGATTTATTAAATTATTTTATTGTTGATGAAGCTCATTGTGTTTCACAATGGGGACATGACTTTAGGCCCAAATATCTGTTATTATCTGAATTACGTGGATTATGTCCGGATGTTCCATGGATGGCTTTAACTGCTACAGCTAATCCAGACATGGAAAGAGATATTATGAAACAATTGAAATTTGGGAGTAAATATAAAATATTTAAGACTTCACCATACAGAGCTAATATTTATTATGATGTCGTCTTTTCTGAATATCTAATTCAAAAGGAGAAGAAAAAGAAAATGATTGAATGTAATGATAATGAGAAAGATCATGTTTCTTTAGTAGAAGATATGGTTGCCAAAAATTATTCAATAATCAAGGAGGATTCAGTGAAATACATTAAGAATTTAATTCAAGTTTTTGAAAAAAGAGCTGGTAGAGCTTTCAAAGGATGTAGTGGCATTGTTTATTGTAGAAGTAGAAATGAATGTGAAGAAATATCAGCATTCTTTCGGAACAATGGGATTTCATCATCACATTATCATGCGGGTATAAGCAAATATGATAAGACAAGAATTCAAGAAGAATGGATGTCNAATAAACTAGTTGTAATTTGTGCTACTATTGCTTTTGGAATGGGTATTGATAAATCGGATGTCAGATTTGTTATCCATCTAAGTTCACCTGATGATTTGGCAGCTTATTATCAAGAAAGTGGTAGAGCTGGAAGAGATGGATTAAGAAGTTATTGTAGGTTATACCATTCAGCCAATATTTCTGAAAAATCTAACTTCTTTTTTTCAAAAAAGATAGATGAAATTAAAAATAGTGCTAAAGAGGATAATGAGCAAAAGGAAAAAAAGATTGCACATTTAACTCATACTCATAATAAGATGGTTGAGTATTGTGAAGCGGAAAGATGTAGACATGTAATGATGTGTGAATACTTTGGAGATACCACATGTGAGCCATGTGGATCTAATTGTGATTTTTGTAGATCACGGGATAAATTGTCCAAGCAACGTCAACTGTTTAATTATGAAATTAAGCAAAATATTTTAATTAAAGAGGGACATGGGTATAAAAGACAAGCATGTGAAGCTTTTAATCCACATGAAAAGGATGTATCAAAGAAAGTCAAAACAGTATTCTCAGAGATAACCAATAATTTAGATGCTAAAGTAAAGATTATATAAAAAAGTTTTATTTTATTAAATTATATTGTATCATAAATAAACTAACATTTAATGGATATTAAATAATTTCTTCATCAATAATATTATTTTCTTCTTCAAAATCATTTCCAATTTCAGATAGGTATGTATAACAATTAAAATCCAATTTAGTTACTAGGCAATACAACCTTGTAGTGGTTAGAAAAGAAAAATCTCCATGAGCACAAATAATATTAAAGGAAAGGTTGAAATGTTCTTCAACATTTCTTAAAATGATATTCTTGGTTTCTTTTATATCATTTGTCATATTCTAAAAATTTGTATATATAAAATCAGGAGAACTTACATCCAACATTATGATTCTTAAATCTTCATTGTTACATTTATTATCATCTGTCTTATTAGGATTAATCGCAACAATACCATTAATTTCCTTCTTAACTCTTTTATTACAAGATACATCCTGAGAATATGATCTTGTAGGACATGGATCTTGTATAGGGCAATTGTTTTGGCATGGACACATATTATTAAATAATATTGCCTCATTGATTTGATAAAGCAATAATAGATAAATATTAATATACCAAATATTATTTTTAGACATATCTTTTAAAATGAAATATTTATAGACTTTTTATTATTTATTTTAATATTAAGGTCAGGTTGAAGGTATATATATNTATATATATTAAGGATGTTAATACTTTAATTATCTTTGGTCAAAGTAGTGTTTAATTATCTTTTTATGAGTAAAATAGTTTTAATATCAACCATTTGGAGGAAAAGATTTATTTTCTATTAAATGATTTTATTAATTTTATTCATTTAAAATGAAAAGTTATACGAAGAATGAAATGAAAGCAGTTTAGTAGCCTGGTGCCGTACGTGGTGTTGGACAGTATGAACAATCTCCTGATGGTCCTGGTTGTCCATTTTCTCCTCTTGATCCATCAACTCCTGGATTTCCTGGTCTTCCATCTAATCCTGGGTTTCCTGGTTCACCTGATGGTCCATCTGGCCCTGGAGTTCCATTTTCTCCTGGTGTTCCTTCTTGTCCTGGTGGACCGTCTGGTCCTGGTGGTCCGGATGGACCTGGTGGAGCTGGTGTATCAAGAATAATTCCTGGAACTCCTGGTTGTCCAGCATTTCCTGGTCTTCCTGCTTCTCCAGGCATTCCAGGTTCTCCTGGTGGTCCTGCTTGTGCTTGATTTCCTGGTACCCCATCACTTCCTGGTTGTCCTGCTTTTCCGGGTTGGCCTTTCATTCCTGGATTTCCGGATGGACCAGCTGGAGCATTAGGACAATCAAAGCACCAATTAGGAGCTATAGCTTGACGTGGTTGTAATTGATCAGGTCCATTACGTCCTGGTTCACCTGATGGTCCATCACTTCCTGGCATACCATCTGGTCCAGGCATTCCTGGTGGTCCTAAAAACATAAATAATATAAAATTTAATTTTTATAAATAATAAAACAAACCTTGAGAGCTAGATCCACAACCACAACATCCACCACCATAAGGAGAATCATGTAACCTAAAATCATCACTCCATGAAGATCTACTACCTCTAAAGTTTCCATAGCCTGCTCTTCTTGCAAATCTTCCTCCAGTTACTTTATATAAAACTTGTGTCCTTGTAACTTCCTTCCATATATTTCCAGATCTTGATTTACAAAAATCAATTTCATTTTGCATATTTGATTGTACTCCTTGCATATAACTATATAACATAGGAATAGAAATGGCACAAATCAAGGTAGCAACTGTTGATGTAGCAACACCAAAGAATGCAATATTCTTTAACCTCTCAGCCTCCTCAATCTTATTCTTCCCTTCCATTTCTTATTTGTTTAGTATAATGAATTAATAAAATATAAAAATTAAAAAAAAAAGATATATTTAAAAAATAAATATTGTTACTTTATATACTCTAAAAAAAATGTATTATCTTGAATAAATAAATAATAAACTGTTTCACATTCCTCGGTGTTAAGGCAAAAGTTTAAAGGCTATTATTAATTATATATAAAAAAAACAGGTTTATATTTTAATTAAAAAAATGGTTACTATTTTTGTTGTCAAAAAAAANTATATTTGTGGGAGTATAACAAAATATTTAGACATTTTTTTGGTCGTTATAAACAAACTAATTAATTAAGAAAATGAATTTTAATATAAATTGTAAAACAAAATATTTTTTTATTAAAATCAAAAATAAAAAAAGGTATTTAAGAAATATTATTATTAAAAAATCCTTTTAAAAAAAGGTATGACAAAAATTTTTTAAATATATTATCTAGTTTATTATTTAAGAGAAAGAAAAAAATATTGAAATAATGGATTTTTTTTAAGATGAATTTTTACCATTCAAAAATGACTTGAATATAATATTAAGGATTTTGTAATTGGATTTTCAATTTGTCATACTTAAAATTATATAATTTTATTCTCTTAAAAATAGTCCTTTTTAATCATAATACAAACTGGTATTTTTATTACTCTTTTTTAAAAATTTAATATTTTTTATTATTATTAAATAATTTTCATATTAAGTTTTGGGCAGTATAATACGCCATTAGTATTTGAAGTTAAAATTAATTGATCATCATAAATAGAGATGTCATTAGCATATGGGAAATAATTACCATTGTCTGCAAAAGGTTCAGTTGTTATCCACGTTTTCATATTTTCATCTTGAAATCTTATTCTATGAACTTTTCTTTCACCATCAAATGTTTTATTACTAGAATTATTAATGGTAGATAAGAGATTATAAATTTTTTTCCATAAATATATATATGAGATACACCATACGTCACCAGTATTTTTATCAATAAATAATTTATTTGGTGATGATAAAATTGTATTGATATCCGAAGATTCTTCAATATTAAAATCAGGTTTAATATTATATGCTTTTATACTTCGACCTATAACTTCTCCAATAAATAATCTATTTCTTTTATTATCTATAACTACATCCTTTGGATATGATAATCCATTAATTATTTTCTTTGCTTCTTTACCATCATAAAAATATAAACTTCCATATTTAATGCTAGATAATATTTCAATTATTTTCATTAAAGAATTATCTGAAAAATGAAATGATGATACTATGTATAATCTATTAAATCCTATTGCTCCTAATGATGAAATACGAGGAATTTGTGGTATCATGAAACGTGAATTATAAATTATTCTCGAATATTTTTGGTCCCAAACAAACACAACAATCTCATCATTATATATTTTTTCATTTACTACATAAAAATATACTTTAAAATTGATACCATAATATGTTGCTGATTTAATTTTTAACCTTTTTTCTGTTTCTTTCTTCCAATCCATAGCTATCTAGAGATGATAATTATTTTAATAAAATTAATTATATTTTTTAAAACTTACTTCATTTATCAAATCTTTCTTCTCAAATTCACTACCATATACTTGTCCTTTTTCAGTAAAATATAGAATCATTTCTATTTCATCTACAACCATCATACTTACTAATGGTTCTTTTAATGATCCTTGATAACATGATAAAGGGTGATGTGGATGTACATGGTGATTCGTATCTAAGATAAGACTAGAAAGAAAAAAAAGTAATTCTTATTAATAAAAACTATTTTAAAACTTACATCCATCTTATTAACCATGAAGCAAAAACACTGAAGATACAAGTCAAAATTAATTTCTCATATAACCCATAAAATGTTTTTTGTTTTTTTATTATTGGTTTATTATTGTTCAAACATATAGTTTCATTATTATTATCATTATTGTTATTTTCTTTCTTCTTATTCTTTTTATCCTCAAAAACATCTCTTCTAGCTTTTCGATTCAAAATATTATTCTCCTCCTTCTTCTCCTCCTTTTCTTTTTTCTTAAACATCTTATACTTTCCCATATTTATTATTATTAAAAAATATATTTCAAATTCTAAAAAAAACTTAAAAATAATATTATTTATATATATCTTTATAATGAAAATATATATATATATATTTTACACTTCTCTTCCCCAATTTTTTAAAATACATTTATATATGTCTTAGGAATCTCCTTTTACGCATAAAATATATATATATATAAGGCAAATATAAAAATAAAAAGTAACATTCTTGAAAAAGGAAAAGATATACATAAAAATCTACATGGACAAGTATATTATATATAGGAGTTAAAAAGATTACTCTTTCCGTTAAACTAAGATACACTTCCTTATATTATATCTCTCACTCTCAAATATGTACAATACAATATATTTTTAAAAAGCTTAACCTCCTCACAAGTTATGGCACCCTAGAAATTTAAATATATATAGTAGTAGTAAGTTGTTAGAAATATATATATATATATAGACAAAATATCTATTATATTTTATTCATTCATAAATCTAAAATTATAGAAGGGGTGTGTTTTGTTGCTATAGCTATATAAGAAAAGTTAATTTTTAAAAATTATTATATTTAATATCCTTTAATGGAAGGGGAAGTGAAAAGGATAACATACTTTTCTCCATCTCTCTTTTTTTATTCAATCCATTTTTTTATTTTATGATTTATCTATTTCTTTTTTTTTATTTTTGAAAATATATATATTTTTAAAAAATAGATTTCAGCAAAATTTAGATTAAAATTTTTTTTTTTATTTAACTTTACTTTTTGTAAATTTTTTAAAATATGAAGAATAAAAAGTAAATAAGGAAATTAATACTTTTAAATATATTATTATTCTCACACAATTAATAAAACAATTTTTAATAAAAATAATAATTTAATTTAAAATAATTTCCTCCATTCCCTTCCTAACTGAAAAGTT
>LM523179.1:151673-220562 GCA_000941615.1 Parastrongyloides trichosuri | reverse complement strand
ATTCTTGGTCCTTTAATAAAAAACCTTCGTATATCTCAAGAAGGAAAAGATATTGGTACTTCACGTCTCTTACTATTTGTTGTCTCGAGAAATATTTTTAAGGAACTACTCCTAATGTTAGGTGTCAAACCATTAGAGAAGATGTAGACAATTATATTCTTTTAACAATTTTTAAAATACATTTCATCTGGTAAAGTTTTTTAAATTGATTATTATTTTGAAATTATATATAATATATTACTTTTCCAATAAAGTATACACACTACATTTTCTTCATATGACTCATTCGTATGTTTTATAAACCAAACAATCATTTTAAAATAATTAACAAATTTTTATAAACATATATAAATTATAATCTTATTTTTTCAGATATTATGACATCAAAAATTGGTATTTTGTTAATATTCTCATTTATTTTACAAGATTTTGCTATAACTATAATATCCTTTGCCTTGTACTCTTCCTCTTTTAGTTGGGATGAATTAAGAAATAATCTACTCCTAATCAATGGATATAGATGGATGTCATCACCAATTGACTTCTTAGCTTTTACTATCATACGGTCACTTCTTTTTATTTATGGATATATTTATTATTTAAAAAATGTTAAGTTAAATTTTGGTCTATTTATCTATGCTCTTAACTTTATCTCTTGGAGTTACTCCCTCATCAAGTTTGAAGCTTTTGCTGATAAAGGAATCAATTTACATTTTTATCCTGGTCCATATATTAATGTTTTGTGGAATTTTGTCTGTTGGTTATTCTTGACAGCTATATGGGTTGTCATTTTACATAGAAATAAATTACCTAAGTATATTGAAAATTATGTTAAAACAATTGAACAATATTTATTTAAAAGATATAGTAATGAAGAATGTTTATTGGAGGAAGCATCTAATGACGAAGAGAATGAAGAAGATAGTACTAAAGAGAGGTTATCAACATATGAGACAGCATGGAGATTGATAAAATATTGTAACAAGTTTAAATTTTGGTTTACACTAGGATTTTTATTCTTGATAATTTATTCAGTAGCAAGAATATTTATGCCCTATTTTACTGGTACGCTTATCGCAGATATTGTTAATGGAAGTGGAACACAAGCGATAGTTAAATCGATTGCCTATGTTGGTTTTGTTTCCGTGATTGCTTCGCTTTTTGGTGGTTTAAGAGGTGGCACATTCGATTGGTCAACTGCTTTAATACAAAAACAAGTTAGAGATGATTTATTTAGATCATTGGTTAGTCAAGAAATTGCCTTTTTTGATGATGCTCAAACAGGAGAAGTTGCTTCTAGATTGACTTCTGATTGTGAAGTTATGTCTTCAGTCATTTCAACTAATTTTAATGTTTTTTTAAGAAGTGGTGTCATGATGATTGGATCATTTATTTTTATGTTTGTTATGTCATGGAGACTGACATTAGTAACATTTATATTGATTCCTTTGGTTGGATTCGTATCAAAAGTTTATGGAGCCTATTATGATAAATTATCAGAGGAATGTCAAAATACAATTGCTGATGGTAATAAAAAAGCAGAGGAAGTCTTATCAACAATGCGAACAGTAAGATCATTTGCTTGTGAAAACATAGAATCAAACAAATTTGAATTTCATCTTTTAAAAACATTAGGAATTCTTAGGAAACGTGCTTGGGGATATTTTGGTTATACAGTAATAACTGAGATGTGTGAAAATGTTATGTTAATAGGGATATTATCATTTGGTGGTTATTTATGTGTGACAAAAAGTATGACAACAGATGATTTGATAAAATTTCTTCTCTATCAAATGCAATTGGGAGAAAATTTTTATAATCTTGGTTGGGTATTTACAAATTTGATGCAAGCTGTAGGATCATCAAGAAAAGTTTTTGATTACATTTTAAGAAAACCATTGATAAAATATGATGGAACTTTAAAACCAACTGTTAAGGGAGATATAAAAATTAGTAATGTAACATTCTCCTATCCAAGTAGACCTAATCAAATGATATTATCAAATTTTTCATTACACATCAAACCTGGTGAAACGGTAGCTTTAGTAGGATCAAGTGGAAATGGTAAAAGTACAATTGTATCATTGATACAAAGATTTTATTTACCAAACAGTGGAGAAATATTGCTAGATGATATTAATATTGATAATATATCACATGAATATTATCATCAAAAGATTGCTCTGGTAGCACAGGAACCAATATTATATTCTGGTAGTGTTAGAGATAATATATTATATGGTTATGATAATGGAACGGAGGAAGAAATGTTAGAAGCATCAAAATTGGCTAATTGTCATGATTTTATCATGGAAATGATTGATGGATATAATACTTCATGTGGTGAGAAGGGTGTTAAAATGAGTGGCGGGCAAAAACAAAGGATAGCAATAGCAAGAGCATTAGTTAGAAAACCTGTTGTTCTAATCCTTGATGAAGCAACATCAGCTCTTGATGCTGAAAGTGAACATAAAATTCAGGAAGCATTAGATAAATGTTCAAAAAATATTACAATAATTAAGATAGCACATAGACTGAATTCAGTTGAAAAAGCTAATAGAATATGTGTTGTGAATAAAGGTGAAATAATTCAGGAGGGAAGTCATACACAATTAATGGAAAATAAAGATGGAATGTACTACAATTTAGTACAAAAACAGCTATTATCGTTTAATAATGATGAGGAGATAAGTAAAGAGAAGGCATCATCTTTACCTAAATCATCAATTTCTGTTTCACCAACTACAGAAGGAAGAGAATCATTAGCTAATCGGTTATCAAAATCACCATAATATTTTGTTGATAAAAAGTTTAAATATTAGAAGAAAGATAATATAATCTTTTTCTTCATTATTAACAAAATAAAATGAAAACAGTATGGAAGAAATATTATCAAAAATAATTTTCTTATCAACCCTACCGATGATAACTATTATTATCAAAAGTCGACAGGCTCTATCCATTTTTAACAATTATTTGGTTATAAAAATTTTCAACATTATAAGTTAATAGTTTCATACATTACACTCTAATTTTTTTTATCAACTAATTATATTTCTATCAAATAAATTTATTCCTCAAATGATCAGGAACATCCAATTAAAGAAGATTATTCTTCTAACTATCCTGTTCTCATTTATTGATATCTCAACAAATATTCTATCCTTATCATGGCATGGTAAAGAATTATCAATAAATAATTTTTATTCCTCCTTTACAAATAAATTTAATTTTTTAACTTCTATTATTGATGTTGCATTCCTATCACTTGTTAGAATAGTATTTTTAATTACAGGAATTATAATATTTACAATCACAAATGATGTTGAAAAATTAATGAATAAGATGAGACATGGATACTTTTGTGTTGTCATTTTCTTATGCTCCTACTCACCAACCAAAGTTTTGATGTTAGCAGAGACAAGTGAAATTTTTTTCATTGGTGATTATATTTGTATTGTGGGAAACTTTATCAATTCTGTCATTTCTTATATTATTTGGAAGAAGTATTTCTGTGATTGCTACAAGAATAATAATAATAATATCAATTATGATGATTATGACTCCTTGTCTGATAATAGTGATAGTATCGAAGAAGGACAAGATAAACAAACATTACAAATTATTTATAGATTGATGCAATTTGTTAAGAGAGAATGGATTTGGCATGTTTCTGGATTCTTTTGGCTTTTTATTTATTCTTTGACAAGAATTTTTGTTCCATATTATACTGGAAATGTTATTGCTGCATTGGTACCTGGACAAGGATATACAGCTTTATATGAAGCTGTCAAATTGATGAGTGCTCTTGCCATTGGTAGCAGTATTGCTGCAGGTTTTAGAGGTGGATCTTTTGAATATGGTGGTGCAAGAGTTGCTAGAATTATTAGAAATGATTTATTTACTTCATTAGTTCACCAAGAAGTTGCTTTTTATGATATTCATAAGACTGGAGAAATTATTTCTAGACTTGCCGCTGATACACAAACTATGGCTGATACCGTTCCATTGAATTTGAATGTATTTTTGAGAAATACTGTTATGTGCATTGGTTCAATGTTGTTTATGATGGGATTATCATGGAAATTATCACTGATTACATTTATTGTTGTACCAATTATTTTTGTTGTTACCAAAATCTTTGGAGCAATATACGATGAATTATCTGAGGAGACACAAGATGCAATTGCACATTCCAATGATACAGCTGAAGAGGTTATTTCAACAATGAGAACAGTTCGATCATTTGCATGTGAAGAATTTGAAGCCAAAAGATATTTTGATAGATTAACTCAAACATTGGAAGTTACATGGAGAAAAGCTATAGCTTATCTTGTCTTTTTATGGGCTTCAGAAATATTCCAAACTGTAATTGTTGTTGCTGTATTATGGTATGGAGGTCATTTAGTTTTAACAAATAGATTAAAGGGTGACCTTTTGGTATCATTCTTATTATACCAAGTACAATTAGCTGATAACTTGAGACAAATAGGTGAAGTATTGGCAGCTTTATTACAATCTGTTGGAGCTTCAAGAAAAGTTTTTCAATATATTGAAAGAAAACCACATCTTGATATGAATGGAAGATATAAACCAGAAAGAATTGAAGGAAGGATTGAATTTAAAAATGTTAGATTTAATTATCCTTCAAGACCCAACCTGACTATTCTCCATGATTTATCTTTTGTTGTTGAACCAGGTGAGACAGTAGCTTTAGTTGGACCTTCAGGTAGTGGTAAATCATCATGTATCAGTTTATTGGAACATTTCTATGAACCATTAGGAGGTAAAATATTAGTTGATAATATTCCAATTGAAGAATATGAACATCATTATATCCATAGAAAAATTGCTCTGGTAGGACAGGAGCCAGTATTATTCCATAACTCGATTAGTGGAAATATATCTTATGGTTTAGAAAATTGTCCAGAAGCTGATGTTATAGATGCTGCAAGGAAGGCAAATGCTCACGATTTTATTGTACAAACAAAAGATCATTATAAAACAAATGTAGGAGAAAGAGGTGGTAATATGAGTGGTGGACAGAAACAAAGAATTGCTATAGCAAGAGCATTAGTTAGAAGACCAGCAATATTATTACTTGATGAAGCAACATCAGCATTGGATACAGAATCAGAAGCTTTAGTACAAGAAGCTTTATCTAAAAATTTGAAACAGCAAAGTGTCCTTCTTATTGCTCATAGATTGTCAACAGTTGAGTCTGCTGATAAAATTATTGTTATTGATAAAGGTAGAGTTGCTGAGATGGGAAATCATCAAGAGTTGATGGCAAAAGAGGATGGTATTTATAGACAACTTGTACAAAGACAAATGATAGGCCAAAATGCACCAGTTAAGAAAATAAATACTAGAAAAGATTCAGATAATTATTTATTAAGAGATAATTCTATTAATATTGGTTCAACTAGAGGTATGGCTAACAGTTTGTTGGCAACAAGTTTCTCCAATTCAAGTGTTTATTCAAAATAAGTTTTGTTTATTAGTTTTATTTAATAAATTTTACTCTTTATTTCCATTAAAATAAAAGCTTTTAAATTTGGATCTTCTATTTCTTTATTGATAATATCCTGAATACCATTGTAGATTTCTTTTTTATCAATATTTTTACCATTATATTGAATATTCTCATTAATAGCTTTAAGTACATCTTCAGTGTAAATTATCCATACACATTTTTGACATCCACTCCCACAACATAGATCTTTCTCTGGAGGTTTTGGAAATATTATTTTTGGTAAAGTTGATTGTTGTGCCATTCTTGTATTAGAAATATTAATAAATTGTTTCAACAATTTATTTAAAGACATAATAATAATAATTTAAGTCACATTATTTTTTTTGTTATCTTAACAATTATGTATGTTATCAAACATCGCAAAAATACATCATTTCTCCAAATTGTTTACAGGGTATTCGTTGTAAAAATATTTTTGTGAACTAAAAAGTAATGTTATCAATTATTGGTAAAACTCTTCCAACAAAGTATAGTGTTAATAAAATTTTTAGAGTTATGTCATCTGAAGTGGATAAAGCCAAAGCTGCTTCATTAGCTGATCAATCTGAGACTATCTTTGATAAAATAATTAGAAAAGAAATACCAGCTAAGATTATTCACGAAGATAATGATGTAAGTTTTGGATATTTTTCAACAATTAATTATTTCTTTTTTAGACTCTTGCTTTTCATGATGTAAGGGAGAAAATAATTATATAATATATTTTTTTAAGGTAGCACCACAAGCACCAATCCATTTTTTAGTTATTCCTAAAAGAAGAATAACTATGCTTGAGAAGGCTCAACCATCAGATGAAAATTTACTTGGAAAACTTATGTTAACAGCAAACAAATGTGCTTCTGATCTTGGATTAAAGGATGGGTATCGTGTTGTTATCAATAATGGTAAAAATGGATGTCAATCTGTATACCATCTTCATCTTCATGTTCTCGGTGGTAGACAACTTGGATGGCCACCAGGTTAATTTGTATTTTTTTAGTTATTTTGAAAAATAAATATTTAATATAAAAAATCTTGTTACCGATAAAAACATTTTATTTTTCTGTGACAATTTACAATACAAGAATAATATATGTGCTTATTCATAAACAATAAAAATATAAAAAGTGAATTTTTAAAAAATAATTAATCATCATAAAATGTTGGTTGCCTAAAGTAACATACAAATTTCATCAAAGCACAAATTACTGAATATAAAAATACAAGAACCATCAATAAACTTAGTACATACAGATACGGCTAAAATAAATATTAAAGGTTAAAAATCAAAAACAAACCTGTAAATGGAAATCACATTCATTTGTATTACATGTATAATAATGAAACCAATCACCTTTAGGACAAAAATTATCATAACATTTCTTAACACTTTCAACATAAAAAAAACTCCCGTTTATAGGTAAAAAATTATTACAAATAAATAATAATTTTATTATTACTCCTTCCCTCCAGTTAAACATTATTCTTTTATCAATTATATAAAAATAAAAACTTTTTTGTACTTAATAGATAATAATAATGTTATATAAAACAAAAAAGGTGGGTGTTTTGTCGTTCTCAAATATATATATAATAAAAATAACTAAATATTAATAATAAACTTTTGTACATCAAATCTACAAATATATATAATATCAGACTATTATGAATTCCAATATATTTTAAAATATAAAGATTACCATATATTACAAATTGTGTTATACCAACAATTATTTATATTATATTATTTTAATGATATTAAGTGACGATTAAAAGTATATCAAAATTAAAAGAGAATGAAAAACTTTTATTTTTAAATAATTGTATAGTTAGAATAGATATATAAAATTATATGAAAAAAAAATATAATAATAAAACTAACTTAAATATCTTCATTTAAATTATTTTTTACACCATAATAAACTTTTCTCCTGTTTCCATATCTTGGTCTTCCTGTTGTAGATAATCCCATAGATTCAGCTTCATAAATTGAAGCGTGATCAATAGCAACACGATTATTTTCTATTTCATAATTTGGTGTTGATGACATCAAAGCAAAATCTGGTGGTGCTGGAGATGAACCCATATCTTTATTGTTTGTTTCAATATATTCAATTGTCTCCTCCTTAATTGTTTCTGGTCCTTCTGGTCCTGTATCATATTCCTCATCATTTATTGTCCCTTCAATTGTATTATCATTTTTGACTGGTGAAACTGTTGATGATAAAGGTTTCCTTGGAATAGCTTTTTGAAACTTTCTTCTATTTATTGATGTTCTAGGTGTTGTTGTTATTGTTGTTCTTACCAATATATCATTTCTTACTGTTGTTCTCCCTTTTATCTCTGATGTAACTGTTTTATTGGTAACTCCCTCTGTAGCAATGGTTGCTGCTGCAATTTCAACAAATGGTTTTCTATTTTTTTTTAATTTCATTGGTTTCATCTTCTTAGTTATCATATCATCAGTATCATCAATTATTGGTACCAATTGAAATCTTTCTCCTTTATTATTTTTAACAACCATATCATCACCCCTCTCTTCCTCATCAACATTTATATCTTCTTCCTTATTAATACTATTAACAACTTTAAATGATTCTTCCTCTCCATCATCAATATTTTCAATATAATCATTTTCATCATTATTATTATTATCACTTTCCTTTATTAAAGCACCATTAGAATTAAAAAAATTTCTATTATTAATTCTATTTTTTCGACTATTTATTACACTACCCCTACTACCTGGAGCAGAAACTTGGACAATTTTTGTGATTATTCTTTTCTTACCATTACCATTCCCAAATCTTGTAACTACTTCCCTTTCTTTACCATTCTTAATTGTTTTGGTAATTACCTTCTTAACAATTACATTTCTATTTTTACTATCCCTAAAATTACTTCCCTCTATTTGTTCATTAAAAATATTTGATCTTGTATGTGTTCTGTCATTTGTCAACTCCAAATCCTCATCTCCATTAACAAACTCTTGTTTTTTATGGACTTTTACAACTTTACTTTGAAGGTTATGATCAAAATCTTCTGCTGCCAACTGTTCATCATTAATATTGGTATTAAGATGGGTTGTATCAAGGACTTCCGTTGGATGTTGACCTCCAACAACATTTACAATAATATTTTCATTCTCTTTGTTATCCTCAGGAATAATAGATGTTTTCTTTGTTGTAATAACTTCTGTCTTCTTTTCTACAATATCCGGTTTGTTGATATCTTCTGTTGCTTTCTCAACTTTTGTTATCTTTATTTCATCCTCCTTATGTAATGTTTCTGTTGGGACATCTGTAATTTGGTAAGGATAAATTAATAATTTCCTTTTCAAATAAGCTTACCTGGTATTAATGATGATGGGGGGAAATGACTTTCAACATTTGTGAAAACAGGTGGCTGTACATAATAGTTTGGATTATTATTATAATTCATTGGTCCATTAAACATTTCTGTTGGTTGACTATAAAATGGTACTGGAGCTGGTGGTGGTGGAGGTACAGCTGGAGATGGAATATAAACTGGTCTATCAACATATGAAATTTGTGGTGCCTGAGATTGTTGATGTTGACAAGGACAGTGAAATAATGACAAAGGAATACAACTGCAAGCATTATTACCAAATATATTAAATAAAAATGCTTCATTTTTCATAATAAAAAATGAAGAAATAATTAAATTAATTATAATAATAAATTTCATCTCTCTTTTTTGATAGTAGTTGATTGAAGGAGTCTTAACTCAAATTGAATTATGATGATAATTAGAAGATAAGCTTCTTCCTTATATACTAATTTCTATTAAATTATAAAAAATTATTATTACATTTCTTGATTTAATTCTCCATTCATTTATTACTTATTCCCATTTTTTTCTTGCTAATCTAAAAAATATATTTAAGCTACTATACATATTTTATTACTCCCTTATTATTAAATTATCTATTTTTAACTACATTTTTTTTTAAAAGGAAAAATATTTTTATTTATTTTAAAAGAAATCTTCATACTATTATTACTTTTTTTATTCCATATTATATATCATATCTCCAATTATTAGATAATTCTTTGAAACAGGAAATATTTTTATTTAAAACTTTTATATTCATATTTTATTATTTCAAGTTTTATCTTTAAAAAAATTGTTATATTTTTATTAAATCATATTACATTATGAGAGAATTTACATTTGTTTGAAGGAGAAGGAAATTAAAATGATTAATATTCAAATGATTTAAAACTTTTAAAATTTTTATAACATCATTGTTAATAATATTAGTTAAAAGGATTTAGTCATATATTATATTTATTTCTTCTTTTTTCTCCATCGAATAAAGTCGCGGTCCAAGGACATATAGAGTGTAAATAGCTTTTGTTGAGAGAGATATTCTTGTTTGTAGTGACATTATTATTAATATATATATATGTTATACGTATTGTCATTTACGAAGTCAAAAAACAACAACTTAAATAATGATTCTAGATGGTTATAGTATAATTTATTTTTTTACGATCATTATATTGGTATGTTATATTTAGAGCAAAAATTATCAGATGATAAATCGTCTTGACCAAAAAATAGTATTAAATAAGTATCAAATTTTAAAGTCACTTAACTATCTACAAATTGTCCTCTTTTTAGATTATAATTGGTTTCTTCTTAATAGCCATCCGGCAATCAACAAGGGCGGGAAATGGTATATTGACAAAACAGATCGATACGAGAATAGGAATTGGTTGTTCAAAGGTATGATTTATTATCAATTTTATTCACATCATGACTCATCTGTCCCTTTATTTATTGTTATTCTTTTGTAGAAATTTAAAGAATCTATAAAAAAGAAGATATGTGATGTTGAATATTTTAGAAATATTTATAATCCCAAATTTACTGATTGTACAGTTATTTCTGATCGTAAGTGATTTTTAATTACATCAAAGATGATGTAATTTATAATGTACTAAAATTTTTTATGTCTCTTTTAGATGCAAATAAACCTTATGTTTATCGTTTAATAGCTTTTGATGAAATTTATCATTCAATAGGTATGTTTTAAATTGTGATACTTTTATCATAAATATAATTTATTACATACTTCAGATCGTCAATTATATTGCATAAATCCAGAATTGGTACGCTTAGACAATGAATCAACTTTATCATTTTTGTCAAGACTTCAAAAAGTTGCTACACCTGTCCTTGACAGAGAATTAATTGAAAATTTAAGTGTAATGCATGAATGGTGTAGGCATTGGACAAATCCAGTAAGTTTTCTTATTAAAATTAAAATAAGAAATTCTTCCTCATATAATTATTATGATGTTTCCTATACTTTCATCGAAAGAGAGATAAATATTGTTGTGTCCTCTTTCTCTTTTCATAAAATTTATATTATTATCATTCTCCAATCATTTCCCAAAATATACTTATATAAAATATCTATATAATCCTAAATTTTGTTTAAATTATATATATATTATTATCTATAAGAAGCTTTAAAATTAGATTTTGATGTTAAAAAGAGAAAAATTGTTTATTTATATTTCTTATTAAAAATTTTGTTCATTCAAATATATTAAGAGTGTGCGTGTATATATAATATTTATCTTTGTACCACATATATATGTAGATAAATGATATTGTTAAAATATACATATGTAGATATATATAGAGAGAGATACAATATTATGATAAGACTTTGTATGAAGATAATATAAGTATCCAAAATTAGAGAAAAGACTTTTCTTTCTAGATTTTTTTATTTCTTCTAAATTATATATATTTTTCTCTTGTATTTTATTTTTGTCTCTTCAGGATGTATTTGTATAATTTATTTTAACCAATGAAGATATATATATGTATGTATGTATAAAGAGAAAAAAGATATTTCCTATTGATAAACTTAAAATATTTTGTATAATTAATAGTTAAAATTTATTTAAAACAAAATTATTTGAAATAAGAGAGAGTAATATAGTAAAAAGAAAAGAAAAAAGATTTATTATTTATAAGAATATTCTTTTTATCAATAATATTATTTAAATAAAATATAATGAGTTAATCCTTTTTTTATGCATCAATATTATTTACTTATGATAATATATAAAAATAAGAGATAAAAATAATAATTTTTAATTAAAAATATTATTATTTATAGAATTTTGGAGAAGAGGAGTTAAATCAGTTACGTGGTTTGTTAAAAGAATTTGTCAAATGGTTGAATGATAATCAAAAGCATTTATCTGAAATTCGCCTAATCTCTGGTTCATTAGACTCCTCACAATCACAGTATAATTTTTTAAAGAAACTTACTAGGAGAAGGAAAGGGAAACATGATGGTAAAAGTACTGCTGGTTCTATACATCATGATTTAATGGAAGCATTTAGCGACAATTCAAGAATTAATGGTTCTGGAAATGTTATGAATAGAAGAGATATTTATAGTAATAATAAAGAAGAAATAGTTAGGTTGATTTCAGCTTAGTTAGTATTAAACAATTTCTTTTTTTTCTTTCAAATAATCTCTCAAATTATTTCATCACTTTTTATTTGCCGTTATTAATATTTATTTAAGGAGAAAAAACTGCATTATTAACAAGGATTAAAAGCTTATTTTATGTTTTTGGAAGCTTTTATTTTTAGGTTTATTTTTTATTTTAATTATTATTAAAAAAAATTAATCATTAATTATTTAAATTGACGGGTTTTTTTCTATTTGCAGTGTCGAAGATAAGTTGAAAGTATTACCACAATAAAAAAAAATATTGTTTTGGATGATTAATTGTAAATTCTCTAATTCCAATACATTATAAATATATATCAATTTTTGCAAATTATCACTCTAACAACATTTTATCGTTCAATATATATATATATTTATTTAAATTTATATATATATATGTAGAAGACTGATGCCAATCTCGTATAGACTATTTGGAGTTGATGTATAATAAAGATAAAAGCAATTGGTTTTAATCAATTAATGAATAATGTAAACATATATTATATATATTATTTTCTCTGTACTTTACTTTTTTTTTTGTCTTTATTATAACGGTTATCTTATGTAGAATCCATAATATTTTTATTTTAATCAGTAAAATGGTGATAAAAAATTTATTTTAGATATTTGGGAGAATCATTTAAATATTAATTTTGTGAAAACTTACATTAATGAAGAACAGTTTGGTGAATATTTTAAGATGCCTAATATGGAAAGTAAAATAATTATATCTTCATCAGAAGATTCGAGTGATGAAGATATAATTATTAACACATTCCAAGAATCTTCTAGTAGTCATGAAGATATGTCAATGGAAAGTAATAATCGTAAAATAAAGGTATCAAATAATTCAACATATAATCTTAATGATAAAGAAGTTGTAAGTATAGACACGCCTCTTAAGAATAGAGAATTACTAATTAAGGGAAGAAGGGGCGTCTTAAGGAAATTGTTGGATGCTGATGCAGCTAGAATTGAAAGTGGCAGGCAACATAGTATGTTTCTTTAAATGATATATCTCTTTTTTATTAATTACCTGCACATATACAAATATTATTTATATATTATATAATTATTTTTAATATTATTTCTAGAACAATTAAAAGCATTTAATGAGGATAACGCTTTATCTTCAAGTGACCATTTGCCTATAACAAATATTATTGTAAAAGATTCATCGAGTAATATAACAACAACAACACCAGAAAGTTCACCAAAATTAATATTAAATGAAGAGATAAAAGAGAAAGAGGAAGATATAATGAAAAAAATACCAATATATGATAAAATACTAAATAATGATAAACCTAAAATGGCAAAAAATATATTTGAAGAGGAAGAAAAAGTTAAGGAGGAAGAAAGAATAGAAAAAGAGATAGCGATGAAGCATCAAAATACAATAAGAATAAATACAAATATCTCAAAAGAATCTGATAATTTGGAGAATGATAAGAATAATTTAACTATTATGACAACACCAAAAAGT
The DNA here is from genome assembly GCA_000941615.1 of Parastrongyloides trichosuri. Taxonomy (NCBI): domain Eukaryota; kingdom Metazoa; phylum Nematoda; class Chromadorea; order Rhabditida; family Strongyloididae; genus Parastrongyloides; species Parastrongyloides trichosuri. The sequence goes on along the minus strand of LM523179.1, from coordinate 207,053 downwards.
ACCGGTACTCAATCAACAACTGAATCATCAGGAAATATTTTAAGTGGTAAGATAAATAATAATAAAAAAAATTTTTTTATTATTATCATTAAAATGAAGTAATATTATTTCTAGCTAAAGATATATATATATATATTTATGTCCTTTAAAAACTATGTACATTACATAATAATATCATGTAGATATAATTTAATTTTTTTGTCCTCATTTTTTTAGGAATAGGAAATATATTATCTGGTATTGGTAAAGGAATAGGAAAAATTATGGGTTTTGAGAAAAATTGTAAAAATAAGGGATATAAAGATGGTTCCGGTAAATGTATCTGTCCACCATACCATTTTGGTAGTTTTTGTGAACAAGTTAATTGTGCAAACAATGGTAGATTAATTCAAGGATCTAGAAGTAATTCAAAAAAATATTTATGCCAGTAAGTTTGTATCACTTTTTTATCAACTTTTTTTTCTTAATTTTTTTTATTATTTAAAAAAAATTTAAATAGATATTTATTCACTTTTTAAATTTTTAAAATTTTCTTTTAATATTATTTTAATACAAAAAAGAATTATATATTTTAAGAAGGAAATTATAAGGAAACAAAGAATGAATATTATAATACTAAAAGATTTCTTTGTTCCAATATTATGTATTAAAATAAGATACATTAAATGTATAATGTCCTTCTATTTAAAAATTGAATAGTCTTTTTATTTTTTTTGATTACATACAATATAAATATATATGTATGTATATTAGTATATATCCAATTTTTTTTTTTTTGAATTTCTATGAATTGAGATAAGATTATAGATTGGAAAGTGAAACAGGCATGTATTATCTTTATAAAAAGTACATTGTACTAAATAATTTTTTTATTATAAATATTTTTTACATTGTTTTTTAGATGTCCAAATCCTGAGTTTATAAGTGGAGATTTTTGTCAATATATAAAGTGTCTTAATGGTGGGACCCCTGTTAATGGTGAGGGACGTTGTTCTTGTAATAATAATTGGTATTCTGGTAATTTTTGTGAAAATTATTCTGCTTCTTGGACTATTGTATTTGTTATACCAATTATAATATTAATTATTGTTACATTTTTATGTGCTATGTGTCGTCTTGATTTATGTCCAAAAAGGAATGCAACGATTCACGAAAATAATATTAATAGTAGAAGAAGAAGGAGAGGAAGAGGAAATACTAGTTATCCTACCAACATTGTTGCAAGATTACCACCTCTCGATGGTGAGGAAAGAGAACGAATGGTTACAGAACATTTTTTGAATCAATGTCGCATGCAAAGATATGTTTCAACATCAAATAATGGTGTCTCAAGAACTAGTATTATTGGAGAAAATGTATCTATTACAAATGATGATACAACCAAGATTCTAGAGCCACCACCTTCATATATAGAGGCCTTATCAGCAACACCCGCTCCACCATTACCTATTGATATTACAACTGCACCACATCCACCTGCATATCATACTATAGATCCAAACCGTCGTCCACCATCATGAAAAAGTATAAAAATTTTGTATAAAGAAATATCTCTGTTAATAGAGTTCTTTTTTTTTATCATTAATAACAAACAAAATTTTCTTCAAGCATTTTTCGTTGTATATTTATACTAATATTATTATAACACAACTTTCTTTCAATCAAAACACACTCAACGAGTTTTTTTTTNTTTTTTTTTCTGTTAATAATAAGTGGATGTAATTCTTCATATAAAAACGTGTATGCTATATTTAATTGAAAACAACTTGAAGTGGAAAAGACAATATTTGTTAAAAAAGAAGATAATATAAGATAGAAGTATCTTGCCCTATAACAATGTTCTTGATATTATATAATGTGGTAATTAATAAGTATTAATAAATAAAGTCTTATTACAAATAATAAAATTATAATTAATTTATCTTTAAGCATTAATGGCATTTTTTAAAAAAATTTTAATGTTGTATCTTAAAATTTAAATTATTATTTATTTTTGAAGAAGAAATTATTGGTAATTGACTTTATTACATTTGTGATAAACATTTATCAGACAATACATCTCTAGTATATGCTTTTTAACATCAAAAACAAACTTAAATTACTGCTTTCAAGATGAATTTTCTTAAATGTATTTTTTATAAGATAACCACATTTATCATTACAAGGGATATTGTTTGAAGTTAAGCTTAAAAGATCATTTTAAAAAATAAAACGGGAGCTTTCAATAAAAATTTTATTTATTGAATATAAAAATAAGTCATATGTTAGAAATTTAGTAGTAGTATATACATTATAAAATATACAAAATTATATAAAAAAATTATTCACAATTATTTTCCTTTAAGTCATAATAACTAAGGATCATTTTCTTACTCAACTTCCTTTTCTTGTTTTGATTTAATTTAAATAACTTTATTCTTTCTATCTCTTCAAAATCTAAGGTGCCATATTCTACAAAGAAAGGATCTTCAACAACAACTTCAGTAACACCCACAAGTGTCAAATCTCCATTCTTATCCCTTTTGTAGATTGGTCGTTGATTTATGGCATTATTGAGAACTGGGATTCTGTTGCGTTTGGATCGGCGAAGACCTAAGAATTGATTACGGTCTTCATTTGGTTTAATAATTCTAGGAGGCTTTATAATCAATATCTTTTTTCTAAATACATCATTATTTCTAATAATTGCATGTTTTTTTCTCTTCATATCATTTATATACGAAGTATCAACAAAACTATTTTCTGACGTTACATTTGAATATCCTTCACTCATAGTCGAATTGGGTGATGATGACCATTGGGTTATAGAATCATCAATAATAGGTTTTGCATCAGGAGAAGCTGTTTGGAAGAGAGAGTCATTCACATTAATAAAATTCCGACATTTTCTTTCAAGAACTCTAGAATTGCCATGGTCCTCATTGTTGTCAAATGATTGAAGCAATTTAGAGTTATCATCAATCAAACTTTTCATAAGTAGATTTTTGCCATCAGAGCTCCCACTATTGTTGAAGAATAAAGTTTGACTCTTATAATTATGAAGCTTTTTGAGTCCTTCAACACGCTTATTACTACAATATCTCCCAATTGGCGTTAAATGTCTTTGTATACTCTCGAGTGAAGCATTTCTTGCTACTTCAATAGTCAAATCTTTACGTGAAGAACTGCTGCTATCCCAATTCCTTATCGGAATGATTGGCCCCCTTGACAAAATTGAAGATCCACGGGAACTGGTGTATTCGTTTCCTCTCCAGACATGGCTTTTTTCTTCTCCAACCGGTTTCAGATCGCAGCGCAGGTCATTGAAATCTTCATTGTCCGATAATCTGACTGATTCGATCTCCGATTCAGTTGATGTCTCAAAATCCTGAATCCCAAGTACTCCATTATCCATAAAGTCTTCCTCAGCCCTTTTTTCTTCTCCAACCGGTGTCGGGTAGGTGCGCAGATCATTGAAATCTTCATTATCTGATAACTTGACTGATTCGATATCCGATTCAGTTGATATCTCAAAATCCTGAATCNATAGCTGTCCATTTAGATTTAGGAGTTTCCAAGGAAGAGTCCATATCACGTTTCACATATCCACATTCTTTCTTAACTGATAGTCCATTATCAATACTATCAGCATCAACTTCACATCTTCTTTTCTTTGAAGTGGAGATTTTCTCTGTCACAAATTGCTCCTGTTCACATCGTTGGCACGATAGCGGCATGGTGGTATCTTTTTCACCCATAACACATAATAACTCAGTATTTGTTACATTGTGATCCATTCCAAGGGATGGAAGATACTCTTGAGTGTTTGTATACACCTAACAAAAAATATAAATTTTATGATAATATAACCTACTTTGTTAATTTTTAAATTTACATTGCCACTTCCAGAACTTGATGACATTTTCCCTGATTAATAGTTAATTTCCAAAATATTTACACTATATATACAATCTTGGGTTTCAAGCCTAAGATAATAATACCAAAATGTATCAAAAAAATGTCATTTAAATAACTATAAACTGATGAAACTTTTTTAAAAATGATTACATTAAGAAGTTTGGGACAATGTTAACAATTTATTTCATTTTCATGCCTCACTATAACGAAATGAATTTGTCATTACGTACATGATCTAAAAAGAAATGTGATGACAACAGTCACTATTAAATAAACTGTTGTTAATGGAAATAACTAAGCTAACAATTATATATGTTTTTATCAATGTATATTATTGACTTCAAAAAATCATAAAATTCTACTTCTTCTAAAAGAAATAGAAATATTCTTCAATATCGCTAATAAGAAATTAAATGTAGATATCATATTTTTAAGTGATATAATTAATTCTTAATAAATGATTAAATATATATATAAAGTCATGCTTGACCAATTTTCTGTAAAAAGTTTTTCCTTTGGCTCGTGCATCTATGTCCGAGCGGTTAAGGAGAGTGATTAGAAATCACTTGGGCTTTGCCCGCGCAGGTTCGAATCCTGCTGGATGCGAAAAACCTTTTTGTTTCATAACAGATAATTTTAATTTTAAAGCATAAACTTTAAAACGAAAAAAATTATCTAAAAAAATTTTATTGAAGTACAATTACAACGGATATCTATATATTTTTATCCTAAATTGGAAGGTATAACATTATAAACTATTATTTAGAAGTTATGTTTATCTTCAACAACTTGAGCCTTAACTGCTTTCTTGGTTTCCTTTGATACATAAGTTCCAGGGACAATGTATCCGAAAACATTTCTACGTCCAATCATTTCACCGACAAAGAACCAGAAAGCAATTTCTAAACCAACAGCGGAATAAACAAGAAATTCCTAAATAAAAATATTAATATTATGACGACTTATGAAAAAAACATACTTTAACGGTAAGATTCTTATATTGTTTACTTTCGATAGCCTTAACTAACACAGACCAATCACGTTTAATAGCTGGAAGTTCTGCCATAGTTGGTGGAGCAAGTTCTTTCTTGGCTACTGATCTTAAGATTTCGTATCTTCTTGGGAATTGATTTCTTTGATGGCGATAAAGAACTCCAGCCATATTGGCAAGCTTCTCAAGCATATTCAATTTTCTGGCAGCCATAGTTAAAGAAATATTCCTAAAATATTGATGAGATAAAATTTTAGAGAGAAATTTTAAAGTGACAAAAAAAATAGATGATTATAATTTAAAATAAATGTCCTATAAACATTATACACAATTTTTAAACATCAAGAGATATTTTTTAGGAAAATTAAGGCATTTAAAATGTGGGGTTAAAATTCTTTGATATCTAGTGTCAGTAATATTATACCAATACAACGAAACATTTCTCTCTAAGAACCTGATGTATAGACGAGACCTTTTCTCTTTCCCATATTACATTCTAGAGATATTGTTTCTATAAAATGGTTGATGAATCTGTAAATACTTTGGCCGTAAATAAACCTTTAGTTGCAGAGGAAGCTTCATTTTTACAATTATATTCTCCATTACTTATAAGAGTAAGTTAATATTATCTTAAAATTGATCATTTAATCATTAAGGGAGGTCTCATTGTAACAGGAACTCTTGGTGTTTTTATTTATTTAAAAAGATCACCAAATTTTCGCCGTTTTAAACATATTTCTGAAATTCCACAACAATTTGTTCAAAAAGAAGTCCCATTAAATGGTATTGTTAAGGATATAACTCCATTTGGAGTTATTAAAGTTGAACATCAACCTCAAATTAAGATTCCGTTCATTAATACTGCCAAAAAGATTTCTCCTTTGAATTTAAAATTAGCCGGTGTCGAGTTAAGTGAGGAAGGTTTGACTCATTTGACAAATGAAATGAAAATTAAGGGAAAACCTGTTAAGTTTACAATTATTAAACATACTGTAGGAAATAGTGATTGTGCAGATGTTGATTTATCTGTTAAAAAAAGTATTGTTGGGACAGTTAATGTAAATCAAGATTTCATACGAAAAGGTTATGCTAAAATTCCAAGCCCAAATAATCAGGATCATATTGAATCCCTTGAAAAAATTCCTTCTTATTCAAGACTTATTAATAAACTTTTGATGTCAGAAACAATTGCTGATAAAAGAGGTGTTGGAATGTGGGAAAGACAATCATGGGTTGAATCCGTAAAATCTGTACCAGCACAATCATATGGAATGATTAAATCATCTCCAATAGTCAAGTTTATTGTAAGCTTTATTCATTTTATTATTTTAAATTTATCATTTATTCAAGGTTCTTCTTGTAACTATCTTTAAAGATGTTGCCTACTTTTCTGTTAAAGCTCTCAAAAATTTGTATTATATTTTTGTTGCTACATTAGAATATATAGCAGTAGGTTATCGTAGATTCGGAAAAGGAGTTGATTCAATGAAAATTAAATATGAAAAAGTAAAAGAAAAATTAAAGAAATAAATATAATTTTAAATAAATTCTATAGGTTGATATAATTTTTGTTTCATAAATAGTAAACTTTTTAAAATAACGAACAATTATTTTTAATTGATCAGGTAGTATAACAAAAGAAAATTATTATACTGGAAATATTTGCAAATATAAAATTAAATAATTTCATACAAATTATGACTCCAACAACACTTCGTAATATGTGTAAAAAAGAAATTTATAAAATCAAATATATATAATAAAAATATTTAAAAAAAAAAGTTATTCAAATTTAGTTTTCTTCATTTATTTCTTCACAAATAGTTGTAGAAAATAAACTTTCCTCATTTGCTTTAACAGATTTTTCACTTTCTTGTAAATCTAATAATTTTTCATCAGCAATTATTGCAATACTACTTGGTTTAAGTGTTTTCATATCAAACAAATTTAGCTCTTCCTGTGAAAATTGTTTCTTCGTTAGATGAGATATCTTCTCTTTTAATTTATCAATTTCTGATGTAACAGTCTTTATATTTGATCTTTCACATAAAGATAAAATATCTGTATCTAAAGCTTCAAGAATCTTAAAGGAAAATAAACTTATTTTTTTATTACTAGGAACTAACTTTATGATTAAGTTTTATTAATGCATTAAATTCTTCTGCTTTATTTGTTTCAATAAAGTTTTGTTTAAATCTATTGTTTTCTTCTTTAAGAATTCTTGTATGATCAAAGATTTCTATGGAACTTAATAAAACTTCTTTTTCTAAATCACTTATACTCTTGACCTCATTCATACTTTTATGTTCATGTAATTTTATAAAACTTTCCTACAAATAATTATGAAAATAAATATAAAAACAGTTATATTACAAGTATATGAAAATATATTACAAAAATTGTTACGAAAAAGTATACAATGTTTGTATATTGACTAACAATATTATTGTCAAAGTATTAAAAGAACTATTTGGTAGGATGTATACAAGCTATTGCCGATGTCTACATATATCTAATACAGCTACTGTTTTAATGTTCTATTCACGACAATATTGATCTTTAACTATTTATATTAATACAACAAAATCTTAAGAAAAAAGTTTTTTACCAAACTAAAAGTAATAAAATACCAAATGGTTTATTTTCATATGACACATAAAATTTTATATATATAGTAAATTAATGCTAATATCTTTTTATAGATACGCTAAATAGTTTTAATAAGATTTTTTAAATATAGTATTAAATATTTAATCCTAAAATAAAATATTAATGTGTACAAAAGTTATAATTATAATACACAATCCTATATTATTATATATTTCGAAACAGAACTTTCGATAGAATAATTTTTATTTTGTAAAAGTTTGTTTTGACATTTGTAGTTGAAAACACTAATTATTTAAACTATTTTCATAATATTATTCAAAATATTCTTTTTAACCATTTAAAATCCTTTTAAATCTCTACATATATATATATATATCCAATTGTACGAAGGACATGACTCATCCTTGATAATTGACACAATAAGTAATTCATTTTATATAAGAGTATTTATCACCTTGAATTGTAAAGATTTTTGCCATTAACTATAAAAATCAATAACTGATTGATGTAATGTATAAAAAATGTATGTTTTTAATTACTTCAGTACTGTCAAAAATCACGTTTTGTATCAACAATCAATGAGTCATAATTATCTATTATATTAAGAGGTTACCGTTTGCAATATGATTAGTGGCATAATCATCACTTAACTGCATTTATAATATTTTTATTTTAATATTACTAATATATGTGTATATAATATTTATGTATGTTCCTTTTTAAAAGGGTTATTATTTATAATAAAGAAAATATACATTACTAACTTTAAGATTACTTTTCTAAAATTTATATTTATATTTTTATACCTAAAATTGATGGCCATATGATCTATATACATTGATGTTAAAATATCTTATAATATGTTTATTGTGTGGGAGACTTATAAAAAACATGTTTTACCTGTAAAAGTTTTTTTTTTGTTATTTAGCTACTAAAATGGTTTTATTTAAGAAGTTGTAGATTTGAGTGAATTATTTTATTTTAAAGTCATAGCTCTCCTTATCATTGTGTCACATTATTTTTATGTATAAAGAATTTAATATTGCAAATATTTAATGTTTACTTTTGTTTCGCACAATGTTATCTGATTTTAACTATAGATGGTTTCGTCATATAGATTTATACCTATGATTTTATTTAAGAATTATATACATTTTATCTTTTCACTAGATATAAACGAGTAAATAATTTTTGTTACACAATACCTTGTCAAAATTCAATTGTTATATACATTTTTATTTTTTTCCACATAACAATTTTATTAATTATATATATGTTTGTTTAGACAGAAAGTATGAATGGTGGAAAGGTACAAGATATGATAAACCGTATAAGTCAAATTGATGTTCAAGATAATTCTATAAATAAAAATAATATAGGTTGGAAATCATCAATAGTTAATAAATCATTAGATTCTTTTCCTTTTGATGCTATCGTAAGATTCTCATATATACCACAAGAAAATGATGAATTAAATCTAACACCTGGTGACATTGTAAAAGTTTTAGATAAGGGTGAAGACAATGGTTGGTTATTTGGATCTGTTAATGGTATAAAAGGCGTTTTTCCTGATTCTTATATTGAAAGGATTCCTGAAGCACATGATAATTCTATGGAAAAGAAAAGGACTCCATCAGAAAGTGGAAGTATGAATAGTGGTTCATTTAATACTTCTTTTAATGATAGTGAAATAGGTAAAAAAAAAATTTTAATTAAAATAATTTCAACTATAAATTTAGATCTTGCTCTGGTAGTTTTTGATTACATAGCATCTAGGGATGATGAATTAACATTAAAGAAAGGGGATAAAATACAAATTCTTGATCGAAATAATATTGAGGAGGGATGGTTTAAAGGAAAGCACATGACAACAAATAAAGTGGGAGTTTTTCCAGCAAATTTTACCAAATATCGTGAGACAACAATTAATGATATTATTGCACACAAAAAGCCTCCTATGCCTGCTCCAAACAGCTCAACATCTACTGTCACGCCGCCGGCGTTACCACAAAAACCTAAATCAGTTTCTACATTGGTTACTCAGCTAAACTCATCGTCCTCCTCTATATCTTCACCAACATTTTCTCTATCATCTGCTCAACAAAATATGACAACTTCAAGTAATTTATCTAATGCAACAGTGACAACACTAGACAATAGCAATACGACTATTAATACTAACGGATGTATGAATAACTCCAGCAGTGTTAGTCGATGCCTTAGTCCTAGCAAAGACATTAACAATCAAAGTTTAAACGCAGATTGTGTTCAGACAAGAAATAATAATAACAAAAGTCCTATTAGTCCTGGTACTACAACCAATATGGCACAATCTCCTGGAAACAAAGTTAATAGAATTAGTTCTCCTTTAGATGGTGTTTCTGTAGCTGATAGAAGAAATTTAATTGGATCAAAATTAAAATTTGATCCAATGAACGGTATGATTTTAAAATAAAAAAAATTATGACAATAATTTTATATTTTAGCAGGAAGGTTTTCTTTAGGAGGAGGAATGATGACATCATTGAATTCATCATTAACACAAGATCAGACATGTGATACCAACTTATCATCTCCAGGATCTAAAGGTGTTGAAAATAGCAATGAAGAGGGTGGACTTTTTGATAGTAAACCTACAGCCAAACTTCTTGGGCCAACAGCAAATCGTGTAAAACCTATTGGTAAAAGACCTCCATCTGCAATGTTTATAAAAAACCGGTATACTGTATGTTATTATATTTCAATATATATTAATATAAATAATTATAGGCAATTGAAGAAAACAATACTTCGGATGCAGATAAAAAAACTGATACACCTTCTTTGCATTCAATGTCTAATCATTCTCAATCAATAATTAGCTCATCCGACAATAAGGTTATTTTAAGAAATATATCACCAGTTCCATCAACAAGTAATAGTGATGATTTTGTTACAAGAAAGGAGTACAATGAAAAAGTTGCATTCCTGATGGATGAAATCGAAGTCTTGAAAAAGCGTATTAGAGAATTGGAAATGAAAAAGTGAGACAATAATAATTTCTTCTTTTTAAATAATTAAAACTAAACAAATTAATCAACAATTTGATTATTTATTACTTTAACATTAAAATTAAAACATAAATGTATTTGTAAATAACACCCATACGATATTTCTTTCCTTTATTATTATTATTATATCAAATCCCAATCATCAGCGAACTAAAAAAAGAATGTAATTTTAGAATTTTATTATTTATTCTTACCTCTTCTGTAAATTTTTTATTTCGAGCAAACAAATCACAATATTTCTCTTTTAATTTACCACTAAAAGGTTGGGGATAAAGAATTAAGTTATTACTTTTAATACATTCATTACAATAAACTTTTAATTCAACGAGATTTTTCATTGGTTTTAAGAAATGAATTCTTTCTTGAGGCATAGATGCTTGTAAGCAAATTAATGTTATTATAAAATTCAATTTTACCCATGTTCCTTCAAAATTTTCAATATCCCACAAATCACAATCAACTACTGTTCTTAATGTAATCTTAATAATAATATTTAAAACAAAATTCAATTTAAAAAAAAAAAAAACTAACCTGAAGAGGTAAGATAACATTAAGTAATGGAACCAAAGTTTCTGTAATTAAAATTAAATAATTTAATGCAGCTAATTGTTTTTTAAACTCAAGATTCATTGAATAGACACCATTTTTTATCTGAACTTTTAAATTTTTATACTTCTCCAATTCAGGTATTTCACATCCACAAATTTGATAAATATCATAAGCAATTTTTTCATTATTAGTTAATAAAGCCCTATAATCTAAAGGCAATACATCATTTGCTGCCTCCTTTATCATTTTGACAACAGAATCACTTTTAACAGGTAATTCAATGTATCTTTGTGTTTTTGTAATTGGTATTATATTGTTCAATAAACAAATAATTTTTTCACATTTCTTTCGACTTATATTTCTAATTGAATTATTATATTGTTTCTCATGTTTTGTAACTCTTTTGATTAAATCTAACTTATATTCATTTGCATAATTATTTTTTTCTTTTAAATCTTTTATCTTTCTAACTTTTTTATCAATAACTTCCTCTAAATACTTTTTTTTTCTCCCCAACAAATGTATTGAATATTTCTTCTCCTTTATCTTCTTCTCTAATTCTGATATATTTAATTCAGTCAATGAAATTTTTGAACCAATCTCCATTCTTTTTTTAATTTTTTCTGAAACATCTTTTTGTAATTTCTCATTTTCAATCAACATTTTATTATACAAATTGACTAATGGTTGATAAAAAAGATATTGACATGGCCAACACATAAGTTCTGCATGTTTTTCACATCCTATACATGTAGTTTGAGGTCTTACAATTTGAAATTTTTCATTATTTTTATTATTAATTTCACTGATATTTTTAGGTACATCTTTCTTTTGTATTATCCCACATTTCATATCATCAACAAAACTTGAATTTTCCATAATACCTAGGATTGTTGAATTTTTATTATACAAATTCTTTAGATCACGAAAATACAGTTTTGTTTCTGAAAGATATAACAATGAAGAAAATATAATAATAAAAAAAACTTACCAGAAATGTTTGTAGAAGACTCATTAAACGAAGTATCTTCCATAAAAATTTAATGATTTATAAAAAATATTCTATATTTCATATATTAATTTTTACTAAACTCAGATATATATATTTTAAAATAAGATGAACAATCCTTAATCGTGCAAAAGCATAAATAAAAAAGAAAATAAAAATCTCACAAACTTAGAGCATGTTAACACACAAAGTTTCCAAAAGCAACAACTTTTACAAGGTGAAATTTGTCAAAATATTTATATTTTATGAAACAAATAAATTCTATATGTATTAATACACAAAAATATCATCTGACAATTAATTTTATATACACATTATTCCAACACCTTCTTATTATTGTTTAAAACATTCACTATTTTATATAGTTTAAGTAAATTTATATCATTAAGTATGTAGATGTCTTATTTTTATTCCCTGTCTTTATGCTAATAAAATGCGATGTTTTAACATTTTTTTATATTTTTAAAATATTTTTAATTTACATAAATTTATATATATTTTTTTCAGATTTTTTTTGTATCATTTTTTTTTTAAAATGGATGTGGATGTGAATGACCAAATAATGAATGAAGAAACATTTGACGATAATAATAATGAAGAATTTTATTCATTGAAATTAATTAATTTAGATACACGATGTTCTCCTTTTGATTTGATGCAATTTTCTACTTCGTATGGTTTAAATCCTTGTTATGTTGACTCCTTTAGAGATGGAATTGGTATTGTTGCCTTTAGGAAGATGAATGATCTCAAAAAATTTGTTGAATTATTAAATGTTACACCAGCAATACCACTTTTAATGGTAATTACTTTTATTATCATAATAAAAATAATTTCTTTCCTTACTTTTAGGGTGGTTTAACTTCTTTTTCAATTGATGATACGGAAAAAAATAAAGGGAGAAAAAGAAGAGGAGAAAGAGATGATGATACCACTTTGAGTAAATGTTTCAAACAAGATTATTAAAAACTGTTCAACGTCTCGGTGAAGAAAATAATAATATTGACACCTGGAACCATGTCATCTATCACCAGTATATATAAATACTAAAAATAACTATCTCATTGAAAAATATTCGCTTTAATCTCAAAATTAAGATGGTACCAATGGCATAACAGTTCTTAAAGAATTTTTTTTTAAATAAAAAATAAATTAAATGTTTAAAATGTATTTATTTTTGTATATAATAATAATTAATTTTTAAAAAAAACATATTATAGGAAATTATATATACTATTTAAATTATTAACATTCTTTAGCTAAGAAAAGAGCTAATTCAATATCGATATAATTATTAACTGTAAATGCTGCATGATTATTAAAAAATGGTACTGTTCGATATTTCGATCCCGATAAGTGATATTTAACAGCATTTCTCTCTTTTAATGTTCCAACTGCTGATACCATGTATCTTTGTGTCTTACTCCTATTTCCTCTTGTAATATTACGGAGAGATAAATGTTTGATACCAATAACTTGACGTAATGAATTTATCATACTTTTTAATTCCTCTTCCGTATATTGTCCACTTGCTTCAACAACAAATGGTTCCATATCAGCAATAATTTCTTGTGTTGGTTTCTCATTTGTGTATTCGGAAAGGAAAGGTAAAACATGATAGAAATTCTTTGATAGTGAAATTTTAAGATACGTTTCCATTCCATGATTATGGAGATGTACCCATTCTTTATTAATTAATGTTAAATCATAACCCGTGTTTGGTTGATCAAGGCGAAGATATTTTAAATCTCTAAATCGTTGTAGTGAGATAACACGAAGAAAATCCAAAAATTTTCTTCCAATACTATGTCGCATTGATGTTAAATCTTCTGTGTAACCTTCTTTAGATATATTTTGTATATTCAATGGAAGATAATTTGGTGATACTGATTCACAGTCCATTTTAATTAAAGTATTTGTTAAGAATTTTAAAAATATTATACAAATTTGTTCAACATTCAAAAACTTTGCCAACTGTTCATTTGTTGATGCCCAATTACAGACAAAAAAGAGTAAACTGTCAAGACCTTTATAATATGCAACATAATTTTTTAACATATCACAATATTTTCCATACGGTCCAAAACCATCTTGGAATTCTTTAAAAAGAACATGCTTCTGTGAAAATAAAAATATTTTGTTCGTTAATTCCTCTGCTAATGGTTGTCTTGTTGTAATAACACGATTGGGATTAGATCTTGCTTTTACTTTCATAGCTACCAAAATGTCACGTAACGTCCATGGAAAAGATAAAAATTGATTTTCATGATTATCAGTATAAGATACCATATAATATGCACTGGCCATTTTCATCATTTCCTCAGAAGGATATACATAGTCCCTTTCAAGAATTTGTCTTATTCTAAACACTTCACTATTTTCATTAGGAAGTTTTTTATCTGTACGTTGTAGCCATAATCTTCCTTCTTCAAATTGTTGGAAAAAAGTTGTTCTGACGTCAGCAATAACATTTTTTAATCTAGATTCAATGACATGAGCAGTATTATATTGTGATAAGTCATCATTATCCGCATCACTAATGCGATTCTTTAAATTCAAAAATGAACTAGAAAATAATTGAAATTCATGTTCTATACTGTAACTTTCAAGTATATTTCCACACATAGCTTTGTATGCACGATATCTCTTCAATGCATCCTCCTTATAATCCTCCCAACCATCAATAACAAATTCAGGATCTACTTCAATTTCTTCCTTTGATGAATGTGTTAAAGAAATTGTTAAGATATCATCAACTTTTTTCAATCGACGATAAAGTTGTCCTAATAAACGGGGACTCTCATATGACTGGAATCTTCTTTTCTCCATATAATCAGGAAATCTTTCTGGTAATTCTGGAGGATTCTTTTTTGTACCTTTTGTTGTCAATGGTGGAGGATAGACACCAGATTTTGCAAAATCTACGGCAATTGAATGCTTCTGTGCAATTGTTTGACAAACTTTACTATCTATACCATAAATATCAGAATTAACCAATAAAGCATTTGCAATAAGACCAATTGAATCCTGTCTAATATGATCCACTAAGAAGTTTCTCATTTCTTCATCTAAATTTCCAATATTTGCATCTGCAAGATTCTTATCAACATTACTTGAAAATACAAAAGCTTTCTCATTATAATCTAAGAATAACCTTTCATCCCACACAACTGAATACTCATCACCATCCAAATCAGATCCTGCCATTTCATCAGGATGAGGTCTTGGTCCACAACTTGGAAATACTATAACATCCTTTAAGTGATGTAATTGTTTTATATCAACTGCATCAAACATTCTTATGTCACCACCATTTGTACATGGATTCTTAGAAACCATAACTCTCCCAACATGAACTCTAGCAAAACTTTCGTTATTTGAATCCTTATATTGATCGATATTATGTGTATATTGAAAAAAAACTTGTCCAGGAGATAAAATTCCTGTCTCATCAGCAACACCAAACATTGTCCTTCCAAGGAAGAATGGAATTTTTATCTTCATACGTTTCATAATATTTTTTATTGTAAATACCGTACTTGCAGTCAAAAGTTGCCTAAAGAATGGTTCTCTTGTTAATGTAAAGCCATCATCAAAACGTAAAGATTTGAAATTTAAAAACTTTGGAAATTCATTCAACTTGGTCCTCAAATGAAATTCATCAATCAACGGTTCGGTAGCATCAAAAATATTCTGATCATAAAGTTGATGTATCCGTTCTCTAATTTTTTCATTTGTACTAGGATTTTGTTTTAAAGAAACTTGATCCAAGATATTGATGACAGGTCGATTTAAACAAACAACTGTTGGAGCAGAATGTTTTACAATTTCAATTTTATTTGCCCATGGAGCATAAAATTTTTCTTGAGATGGTCTAAATAAAAAATGGAGTTGTGATAAGTAAGCTAACTTTTTAAATGCTGTTTGAGTAACACATGTCCCTCGAGAATTTACAAATGCTTTATTCAATGAATTAAGTTTCTCACTAACTGCCAAAACACCTTTCATTCCCTGGAATCTAAATTGAATACATGATGGAACAATTGGGAAAATACCAATATCTTTAGCTATTCTTTCCATCATTTCATATGAAATAAGACCACATCCATCAGAAAATATATATGCTTTTCCATTTCTCAACAACCCTCCTTCAAGATCTTCAATAAAACCTATCATTGAATTTGTTATTTCTATCTTTTCACATACATGAACTTGTGTAAAACATTGACCGATACGAGCCATCAATTTTGGAATAGGTTCTTTTCTAAAATGTCCCATTGTCTTTCTAACATGTGTAACTTCTAATCCATTTTGATTTTCAATAAAATAGCATCCATTATCTCTCATTTGAGAATTTGAAGATCCTAAGTAGGAGAATCGTATCTTACAAATATTAAATCCTTTTGCTAAACAATTTCCAACAGTCAATTTTATGAGATAATCACCAGTGCTCGTAGTTCTCATTTTAGCACCATCTTCATCACGAAAAACAACACGTATTGTTCTTTCACCATTCTTATCAAAATATCTTAAAACTCTATTTGACATGATATATTCTGGAGGCATTAATAATGTTCTAGTAGGTGTAATAATTAATTTTCTTAAACGAACAAATCCACTTCTTGTTTGATCTTCTTGAATTTGGACAATTTGTTTTCCACTAATTTCAAATTCGTTGTGTAAATACTTAAGCATATTTAACACAGAGTCAGAGATACCTTGTTTATCTATTTGTTTGACAAGTCGCTCCAAACTATCAATTGTTAAAACACTATCTTGTGAATAATATTGAAGAACAGTATCAATAAATTCATTTCTTTTATTCAAATCCAATAATAAATCATCCCTTATAAAACCACCTCTCATGAAAACAGCCGAGATAAGATATTTTATATCAAATGGTAAATTCATTATAGTATCTTGATAATTTATATCGTCAACAGGATCACACAAATAATCTTTTTTGGTAATATAAGAAACTGACATTAAACGATACTCAGCTTCACAATCTGATCTTGCTAAAAATCTATTTACAATTCCATACAACTGTGAAGATTTTAAACCTTTAAGTGATACATTAACAACAAATGCTTCACTTATTGGATTATTGTTATCATCATCAGAGTTCCATGTTGATACACGAAGCATGTTAACCCTACTCATTCTTTCACCTGCTGTTTTATATTTTGCATACTTCCAGCAACGTACTTGGAGAGGATGTTTCAATACAAAGTATAACTCCACATCAAGAAGACCACTAGGTTTATTTTGAATTGAAAAAATAAATTTTCTAAATGCAATGTAATTAGCAAAAAGATTAATCACTACTTCAGTAGCTTCTTCTTCCTCAGCATAAGGATCCTTCTTTAAATAAGTGTTTGCACCAAATTTTAGCGAAAATTCTCCTTTATCGTGCTCCAAATCCAAGATTATACTATTTGTTAAATCTTCCGATCCATGAAAAGCATTCAATAATTTACGATACTTCTCAAAATCTGTAGCTTCATGTGTTCTATGACATACGAAACGATTTGGATGTAAAATATTTCCGAAACGCATTGTTTCAACTGGAAGTAATCCATCATTAGGACTAAAAAATATACTTTTGAAGATGTAAAAAAACTTACTTGAAAACTATGGAAGTATAAAACGTCTGACTTATTTTAACAGAACAATCTAATCCTGTATTTGTAGTCAAAAATTGTGTCAACTCTTTAACATTATTAAATAAATCATCTGTATTCTCATTCATATTAACAGAAATTTTTATTTCACTTGTAAGTAAGTTTAAATTTCTCAATAATTTTCTCATCGGTTCAACAAAAAATGTTAAACATCGACTTGTCATAAATTTTTCAATTTCTTTAACAACTTTATTAATTACCTTCTCAAATCCTTTCTCCTCAGACAAAGGAACAACTACAATAAAACTTGAATCTGTATTGGGATGGTCAAATATTGTTGTTATTCGTGGTTTATCAATTTCATCCGTTAAACCATCATCATCGTCGATTATATTATTAATTATGTCATCATCTATCGTATCATCTTGACTAAAATTGTAATAAAAAAAAGGTTATAAAAAANAAAAAATTATCAAACCTACTTCATCATCCCATCATTTTCTTTATTATTAGGTTCCCTCTCTTGAGGCATTAAATCTGTGACTCCTTGTTCCTTTTCATTATTTTGACTATCACTTTTTTGACACGGCTCATTACTTTCATACGAACATGTTTTTTCAGAAATAAAACTTGAATTTTCTAACATTGATCCTTCCTCCGGTGGGAGATTATCCACAAGTATAAGAATCCGATCCATATCTGATTGACAATCATTATTATCTGAATTTGTATTGTCCATATTGATGACGTATCTTTTTTATTAGGTATAGGGAAAATAATTAATCTTTGACAAAGAAATTATAATGATTTGCAGGTATTTTCTTAACACGATGCCCATGAGACAAATTTGTAGAGTTAGCTAATATGCAAAAAGAGGGACGTATTACACAAAAGTGTACATGATTAAATCAAAGATGGTCCAAGATCAAAGACTAATTTTGTCTTGTCATTTATTCTTAAAAAGAATGAATGAAAGCACTTACAAGATATATTTTATTTAACAAATGGGAAAATATAAATAAATATTAAATTTGATAAAGAGATAAAAAATGAAGGACTTGATAAGAAACATATTAATTAACAAAAAAGAAAAGAATTATGGTAATTTTTGCAGTTCTTTTATCTTTTTAATTTCTTCTAATATCTTCATACTTGGTCCAACTTTGAACTGTAAATGTTGTTTTAATGTTTCTTTATCTAATATTAATAAACATTCACCATCAATTTCTTCATCTTTGAAAATTTGACCCAATTCATTTCTACATAGGCCATTTACCCAATGCATCACTTCACTTGGTGTCCAGGATTTAACTTTATAAACATCTAATCCTTCAATTGTGAAAATTGAACTAGCAATAGCCTCTTTTAGATTAGTTTGAGGTGAGGAAGATACAGGTGATTTTATACTTTCCAAAACAGGCATTGGTGATTTATCCTCTTCATTAATTGATTTGGTTGAAGGAGACTTGAAACTTGATTGATCAGGTGAAACTTCAGGTACAAGACTAGGTGCTGATGAGTTTGGAGACTCTTTAGGCGTGATGGTTGGTGTACCTTTTGATGTTTTAGGAGTCTCATCAATATGTATATTTTCAACTTTTACATTTTTACTTCTTCGACCTCCTCTTCCTTTCTTCACCTCTGTTGGTTCTTTAACAGTTGGTGTATCAAGTTCTTTAGCACTATCACTAGATAAAGAAATATTGTCCCTGAGAGATCTTCTGCTTTTATTATTATGTTGCCTTTCACATTCTTTATTACAAAATTTAATTTCAGATTTTCTTGTTCTTGGTGAAGGTAATGGAGCATTACATTGAAGGCAAAAACCTTTTTTAGAATTATCTGGAATAATAACTTCAACTTTTTCTTCTTTATCTCCTTTAAGAATAGCTTTACTATATTTATCATAATTTGTTTCAACAAATGGTGATTTTCCAACTCCAAAATCCATCTCCAATAAACGTTGAATCTCTTTTGAAGTACCTTTTCTCTTTTCTGGTGTTGGAACATTTAGTTTCTTTTTGTCCTTTGCATTTCTTGCATTTTCAAGTATTTGACCAGGAACAATTTTTTCTAATGTTTTCTTCAAAACATGTTTTGGTGGTTCTGGATGTTCTTCAATCATGGTTCCTCCATCCAGAGAATGTTTTAATACCTTCTTTTTCCTTCCACTTCTCAAACCACTGCATTTTTCAGCTTCTTTTTCAAATGCTCTAGTAACTTCTTCTATATCTTTTTCATCAACAAGTTTCTTGATTTTTGCTGGTTTACTATTTTCTTTAGCAGAAGTTATATCTTCTTTTATTTGTGTTTTGGTATGTTGAATGTCAGGCATCTCCTTAAACTCATCAATATCATCCTTACTATTACCATTCTCTAAATTTGAATTATCAATAACTGGTGCCAACTTTGGAGGCGCAATAGAATCACTGGTAATTTGAGTAGGAATACTATTTGGAGCTGGGACAATATAACCATATGGTTGATTGGAATATATATGCTGACTTGAAAAACCAGGATAACCTGCAGCAACCAACATTTGTGGTGGATATACACCTGGAGAATAATTTACAAAAGAAGCATTTTGTGTTATGATCCCATTTGTTCTTGATACAACAGATTGATTTTGTTGTTGCATTTGTTCACTTTTACGAGAATATTTTATTTGAGGTGATAACATTTCACGAACCGTTGGTTCCCCCTGATTTCTATTCATCATTTTATGATATTGTGTTCGTTTCTTAGAATGAGGTGCTGTTGATAAAACTGAAGGTGTTATGGAGTTTGATCTTGAGGAATCACTTTCTTGAGTTGATTTTATTTGAGATTGATTATTTGTTTTTGATATATTTTTTGACATTTGTGCTATTGCATTTAATTGTTTGTTGCCACTAACTATTGAACTATTATTATCCTTATTAATATTTTGTGTTGAATTCTTTGCTGGGCTCTTTGTAACACCAGAAGAATTTGGTTGTGATGGTAAATTGGTAGATGGAGGAACTTTCATTGGTTTAAAAATCATGGCAGGTGAAGGTTTTGGTTTAATTGGTGCAAAATTTGCGTCTTTTGGAGAAGCAACATTTATTGATGCAGATTTTAATGATATTTCTTTAGGTTTTTCATCAATTTTTTCCTTTTCAACTAATAATTTGCCTAATGTTGTTTCATTAGAATTTACAGTCTTAGAAATAGATGCTTTTTCTTTTTTAAGGTTGTTAGAATTACTAGAATTATTAGAAATATCTTTTTCTTCACGTGGTTTTTTTTCAATCACTGGATGTTCACCATTATCTTCACATTTTCTTTTTTCTCCTTTATTTAATTGTTCCTTATCGGCAGTAGAAGCTTGTAAAATATCCAATATTTTTTGTTTTTGGAATTCATTCTCTTCAAAATTAGTCATTCTTTCAGGAATAAAATTAACATGCTTTGGGGTATTAGATTTCCTTTTGTTACGTTGAGTAGAAGAAGTACTACAAACGGAGGAAGAACGACTATTTCTATCTAAAGTTTGATTACTATTAGTTTTCAATGTTTCATCGTTGGAATATCGACATTGTGGTACAACTAATAGCCCTTCTGCTAAAGGTTTTAATATTATTTCTAAGATAAAATATTATTAATATTAAATATATTTATTACCTTTATGAAGACTTTTAATATCTTTTATTGAGTCCTTTTTCTTAGTTTCGCGTTTATTACTATTATCGCTTGTTTCATTAGGTCTTGGAGAATGAGAAACTGCTCTTGTTTCAAAAGATAATTTCTTTTCATCAGGTGTCTTTAGACTAATATCTATAGTTTCATTATTTTCTTTCACAATTGTTTCTTCTTTTAAAATTTTTTCATTGTTAGATATATTGGTTTTACTATCTACACTATCATCAACATCCATCTTCAAACTTTTAGCATCTTCATCTATCTTATCTAAATTATTGGATGCATCACTAGTCTTATTTGGAATTTTTTTATTTTCAGATAAATCAAATTCACCTAAACAAACAATATCACTCTCTGGTGATTCATCTATTCTTAATTCTTGGTCAGAATCTTGTGGATCAGTCATTGTTGACTATTATTTTTAAATATACACAAATATTTTTATCAATATATCTGCTTCCAACCGCAAATAGTGGTATTAAATAATTCAAATCTAAAAAATAAATTTATAATGGTTTTCTATGAAATAGAAAGTCCAAGAATATAAGAGAAAATAATTCAAGGAACAGGGAAAATAATGCTAACTATATTTTAGAAATGATACGTTGTGTCCAAAGCGAGAACCTTTTAGTATACACAAACACAATTCATAGTTTGAATGTATATATGTGGGGAAATATAAGATGAAGATGCGGGTGACGCTGATACACTTTATCTCTAACTAAAGACTCTATATCTTCTGTTTGTATGCCACGTTTTTTTGTATATGTTCATATTAAATTTGTAATACTCTAGCCCTATTGGTTTATGAAAATGAAGAATATGAAGGTAGTGGCTCTGCTTCTCTGAATATGACATTATTTAATTTTTTTTAGTGATTTTTCGTTTTTAATTTAACAATATTAAAATGATAGATTTTAATAATTCATTCCTTATTAAAACTTATTTTTTTTTTTTGAAAACTTATCATTAAAAGAAATATCAATAATGTTAGAAAAACAAAAATAAATATATAAAAATATTTAAAAAATCAAAAGGATATCCTCTTTATTTTAAAAATTCAATTTTTAAGGAATATTAAAAAGAGGATTTTGTATAAAAATGATGAAAATATATTGATAATTATCGATAATACTTTAATCTTAGAATAATTTATAAGGACTTATGTATTTTATTTTAAAATATTAATATGTGGTGATAGAAGTATATGCTAAGAATATAAATGAATTTTTATAATAATTTTATTATTCTTAAAGTTTATAAATATTAATTTCATAAAATATATATAAATTTTTTTTTAAATATGGTTATCAATAAAAGCATATAATTCTTTACAGAGAGAAATTTAAAAGAAATTATAAAAATATATAATTTTTAAAGAATAATAAAGTTTTTGTATAAAAATGTAACATTAAATAATACAATGTTAATAGTTCTTAATCTATAAAAGCAATTGACCACTATTGACAACCACAAACAAAATTGCGCGGGTTGGATCAAGCGTCTTTTACTAATTATGTCTTAAGAAGAACATTGTGGAAACTTGATAGTTTGAAGTGTGGACGTCAACGGGCGCTTTGAATATAATATATGAAGTTTATGTCATACTTTTGTGTGAATAAAAATAATAATTATCATTACTAAAATATGTGTATAGAAGAAAAATTTAAATAAATATTGTTGTAGATATAAGCGTATGAAATTATAGATTAATTATTAAAATGATTTTTGTGTCAAGGAAAAATAATATATGTATAAACTGTGGCAAAAGTGCTGATAATCTTTATCATCAATATAATGAAAATATAATTCGTCTTTCTACATGTGTAAGTATATATGATCGCATTTAATTTATAAAAAAAAGTTGTATTACAGAAATATTGTAATGAATATGTGGATAAGTATGTTGAAGATGATTATCCTTTAATTTGTATTGACATTTTTCTCCAAAATATCAAAGCATATCGTCATGTAATAATTAATGAAAATGCTATTAATAGAATCACTGTTATATTAGTATTATTAATTAATGAAACATTTGTCAAATGGTACTCAGTTTCAAAAGAAATCGAAAAAGAAAAAGCTATTAATGACATCCATCACTTTGCTGCAATATTTTATATGGTAAGTGTTCAAACATTGTTTGAATATATTGCATATTGTGTCTTTTTACAACTTCTTTATATTATTTTTACAAAAAAAACTATACAACTGGTGAATGTGGTATCATTTTTCAATAATTGTATATTGGGATCATATGGTAAGATTAATGAACTTTTTTTATAATATTATTTTTACTTTTCTAGGATATACATATAAAACATTAGTAATTATTTGGAATATTGAAGAACACTGGTCAACAATAACTTTAATTTCATTAATGTTAATTTTTTCTCATATACAAATTCAAAGAACATTGTACCCAACTTTGTCAAAGAATCTTGTTTCATTTTGTGTTATTATATCGTTGATATTTAAAGAATATGTCAAATATTATATTTCCAACCACTTTATTATTAAAGAATAATTGATAGAGATTCAATAAAATCAAAACATGACAAATTACTATCTATTTTTGTTTATTTTAGCTCATTTACCACTTGAGGTTGAATTAATCCTATCAATTACATCACAATTTTCATATTAACTAATGGCACTTGCCCTGGTCAATAAATGTCATGACCATACAAAACAAACAATGTGTTGATTGACGTTAATTGAATTATGATGCTCCTCATTTTCTGAATAAATATTGACTTCAACTACTGTATTTAAAAGATTAATTTAATAATAATCTTGTTATTATGTTCTGAGAATTCATATCATTCCAATACAATACAAATCTTCTTATGATGTTTACACTGATAATCTAATTAATTAAATATTGCTGGTCCCTTTTTATATATATAAAAATCTAACTTTAAACAATTATAATATACTTCAATATATTAAAGAGAATTTTAGGTAAATTATAAATAGATTTAAATCACATAAATAATAAAATTATTTGATTTTTATTTGCTTTTGTATTACAGTAAAAAAGGCAAAGTAATATGTGTTATTAAAGCATTTTATCAAATAAAAAATATTTTTTGTACCAAACTATGTTCAACTTTTTTTTTTCCCAAAAGATTAAACTTTAATTATGAAATTAAACTTATATAAAGATTATTAGATATTATAAATACAATATTTTTCTTATTAGTATAAATTGATAAATCGCAATAAAGTGATTTATACTGTATTTCAATGTCTCTACTACTACCGCGTTAATCTAGTCTCTTCATCAACAAACTCTTAACTCTTTTAGATTAATTTGCCGATCAAAGCCTCTTGAAAAATACAAAGGTTCATTTGTTGTCATTGATATACAATACACCTTTCAATTGAGAATCAGCAATAATATTTGTAATTGATCCAAGCTATGAGTGATACTAGATTTATTAAGCAAATTGAGTACATTCTTTGAAGAGTTTATTAAAAATGTTCTTAAGAATGTAAAGACATTAGATTTAATTATTTTAATAAAGAATCATCTTTGATTGAAATGTTGAAGAATGAGAGAATTTTAAGGATTATCGTGCTTTTATTCTACAATAAAATGTAATTAGTAATAAATTATCTTATTGTATAACTAATGCATAAGTATATAATTAAAGAAAAAGATTTTTTTTTCTAGTCGAATTACACTCCTGGAGGGTCTACATTTATAAAAAAAAAATATTAACTTAAAAATTAATTTAGAATACAGAGATATAAAGATACATTATACTAAAAATATCAAATTTCGTCTATACGTTATTTTGTTTCCCTTCCTGTTTCTCAATTTCATATCAATTAAAACTCATGAGCAATAGTTGCGCTTCATATAAGATTATCACTTTCTTAACTACTATCATCAATATTTACTTTAAGGAGGTACATATGTATATTAGAAATAACACTTCATTATTCATTACTGTACGACACGCCTCTAATTTGTACTAGCTAATACATAGTAACTTTTTGTCAAATTATCTTCATTTCACATTTCTTATCTTTTCTATGATGGCTTCATCAACTGACAAATCTCTTCCTGTCGGATTTTCTATTTGTAATCTATTAAATCCTTCCCAAAGACAAAATGATTTAATTCAGGAGTCTAAGGAAAAAACAGAAAATAGTATTAATAAACCTGAATCACCTGATTGTTCTCAATCTACTTCTCCATCTACACCTGAATCCACATTTGATCCTCTCCAATCTATGACTGCCGGTCTTCAACTACCTCTAATTGGGAATATGTCAAATAATTCACAAATGTTAATGCTTGCTGCAGCTACAGCAAATAATAATCATCAAAATCCTTTACTACAATTGAATTCAAATAATAATAATCCATATGGTGCTTTTTCTAACCCAAATTGGCAAAATGCTGTAAATTATGTTACAATGGCAATGCAGGCACAACAACAAATTGGTTCAAGTGGAATACCTATGGTTAATGGTAAGAAAATTAAATTAAAAAAAATATATATAATATAATAATTTCTTATTATAGCTTGGGATCCACGATTCCCTTGGTTGAATCCTTATATGCATAAATCATCTCAAAAACGAAAAGGAGGACAAATTCGTTTTACAAATGAACAAACAGATGCATTGGAACATAAATTTGATAACCATAAATATTTATCGCCACAGGAACGTAAAAAATTGGCAAAATCTTTATCATTATCAGAGAGACAGGTAATAATATTTTTGTATCATTATAAATATATATATATATATCAATAATGATGATCTCCTAAGACACCCACAAAGTACATATATATTCTTAATAGATGAATATCTTTGTAAATAATATATATATATATATTATCAGTACAATAATTGTCAAATTCTTTATTCTCTTTACATTTAACAAGTAATTGACACTAAGTTTACTTAACAAGTTGCCAAGGAACCAACTCATTTAATAGATTAACTATAGTTAAGGAGTGTACTGAAATGTAGATGAAGTATAAATACTTCATATCTCAATAATTTATATATACCTAAACTTGTAATTTTCACATATAACAACCTTAACATTAAATATTTATAGGTTAAAACATGGTTTCAAAATAGGAGAGCTAAATGGAGAAGAATAAGAAAGGATGGAGAAGATGAAGATGAAATTATAAATGGGATATCAACAGCAAGAAATATGACTCAGTATGAAGTTAATAGTCATACAAGTTATCATCAAAATTATGGAAATGGAATATAAAATTTTTTATTTTATTATATATATATAAATATAACTCTTGCCGGTTGATCAAAATTTCCTTATATTTTTTCTTAACTAATTAATATTTTAAATTATTTTTAAAAAATTAAATATTAATCATTGGAAGGTACATATTTATCTTCATATTATAGTGTATTTAATTTAAATATTTCAACAAAAAAAAANAAAAAAAAACTACCTATAGATAAAAGAAAATATAATATTATTAAAAAAAATACTTTTAAAAATAACATATAAATATTCTACAATTTATTGCATTGATAAAGAAAAATAAATATTTGATTATTTTTTAAAATATATTATATTCAACAATCAAAATATGTTTTAAGAAGCTAAAAATTTAAATTTTAAAAGATATATTACAGTATTAAATGATATCATTTTACTGGAAATAATATATAAACTCTTAATTAAGGACATTGAAATTTAAACTATAGGTGTTGAGAGATTATTGACATTAATTTTTCAGATATTTATTTTATAAAATTATAGGATATGGAGTTAAGAACATTCTTTTAATATAAAAAAACTATATTAGAAATATATTTTTATTTTAAACTTTCAATAATAAAGTTAACTTTTAAATAAACTTTATTTCCTTTTTTGATACAAAGAAATTTTACAATTATATTTAGACATACACTACTATAATTTTTAATAATAAAAAATTTGACAATGATAGATGTCATTTTTTGTACAGGGAATTATTAATTATAACTTTAATCATTTTTGACTTCACTTGAAATAGTGGTATCTATTTGTGTGATACCTGTATTTTGTAAATGCTGCTGTAAAGCTACAGGAGTTCTTGATTGATCATTGAGATCATCTAATATAAATTCAGATAAAAGAGAATCAACTTCAGCAAGACCAAAAAATTTAGTTAATGTCATATTTTCAATTAATAATTGTGTTAAAGCTTTCAAAGCTGGAGCAAGTAATAGAATATTTCCATATCTTGTTGGAGCTTCAGCAGGATTCTGATAACTAATAAAAGCATACAATGCTTTTAATACTTTGTTTCTAGCTTCCCTAACTTTTTTTTGGTTTTCATGTTTTAATCCTTTGGCTTCAGGATGTAAGAAAGCAAGTGCCTTCAAACATACAAATTCTTCTTCTTTCATTTGCAATTGTCTCATTGGCCAAACGATTTCATCTAATACTCTAGGTGTAATATTTGTTGTTTTAAATGCAGCAAAAGAATTTAATTCCATTCCTTTTTGTTCATGTGATATGTATGAATTATTAAATAGACAAACTTTTGTAGAATCAGGATTTCGAAAAGCTGGCATCAATATTAAGTGTTGTGGTGCATAATTTTTTAATAAGATTATTTTATCGTCCATTGGTAATTCTGGAAATGGTTGAATATTTTTAGCCCACTCAACCATCAATAGTAAGGTGGTTCTAGATATTTCATTTAGTTCCTCACTGGTACAACGAACATTGTCAAAATTTGTTGGAATTGATCCTTCACCGTTTGAGGTTATCAAATTAGAAGTAATTACACTTGAACGATAGTGCATACATAACGCATTATTATTTTTTGTCTCCATATCCATTAATAAATCAATTATCTCAATTTTGGGTGCTTTACAGTTTTGGATACCATTATTTCTAACAGTAACATCATTATTAATAATCATACTTGGCGATGGTGTTTCACTTCCATTCATTTTATTTGAATTTGGAGCTGAACTATCTAAATTTTCTAAACTTTCACTTCGTTTTAATCCTGGACTAAGATTATTTTCCCGTTCAAATTGAATAGCTTCCCTTTTCATCCCAACATCGAGACATTTTTTAAAACGGCAAAATCTACAGGCACAACGAAAATTCTTATCAATTGTACAATTTTCATTAAATCGGCATGTAAAGGTTTGATTTCGTAATATGGTTCTTCGAAAAAATCCCTAAAATAAAATTTAAAATTAAAAAATCGAAACTTACTTTACAACCATTACAGGAGATAACACCATAATGAGTTCCTGTAGATTTGTCTCCACATACAGCACAAGGTTCAATAATCATATCTAAAAAAAATATCAACTATAAAATGATATTCACAATTATTTAAATCAACCTGAATTCATTTTTAAATTTAAATTTAATTATAATAATTGTTTGATTATTTTTTCTCCTCAAGATTTTTTCATTTAAAATAAATTATAAAACATAATAAAAATTAATAGCAATCTTTTTGTGTAAATAATAGTAAAAAAAAAAGAACAAACTAAAAATATAAAAGAATAATAAGTTTCTTAATAGTTGATAAACTAGTGACACGTTAAAAGTTATTAAATAAAAAAAAAGAAATTAGTCCAAAGAATAGTTACAAAGGAGAGAGAAAACATAGGATTGATATTTAATTACATATTATATTAAAACAAGCAACATCTGTTTACAGTTAGTTTCTAAAAATGATACTTGAAGTATACAAAAAGGGAATTTAGATAAAAAGATTGTCATAGCATTTTTATTAATACATTATAAACTAGTGTGCTCAAGTCATTTTATCGAACCAATATATTGCAATGGATACATTAAAAACTTTAAACACTTCTTTAATCAAAAATCATCTCGTATCAGGTGTTTATATATGTATTCAACTAGCTACAAGGTAGAGAAAGCAAAATGATGACACACGAAAATGAGATGAGTGTAAAAACGAAAAACCAAAAAACCGCGTATATTGCATTAAAGTACAGAAATAATCAATCCTTTGCATTAAGAAAAACACAACATATATTTATTGGTCCAAAACAATAAACTATATTTATTTAATATTTTAAATGTATATATTTAAATATTTATAATATTTGCTATTAATACAAAAATTTTAGCATCAATTTGAAATATAAAAAAAAGTATTTACATGTTTGGTCATTAACACATATTTTAAATATCTGTAATCTTCCATAGACAGTTGATGCATATATATATATATAGAGTATCATTATAATATATACATATACTTTATCACCGAGATATTTTAATTAATGATAACATATTTGATAACGAAAAAAATAGTATATTTATATTATTTTTATAGAATGATAAAATAAAAATTATTATGTCATTATGGAAGAATTTGTAGGGCATCAAAATATATAGTTATTTTCCCAAATATATATTAATAATAATCAAAAGGTCAGTTATATACTAGTTTTGGTTTTACATAAAACATACATCTTATATATCTTTTAAGATTATAAAGTGTATAGTGTAAAATTATCAAAATGTTGCATAGCACATATATACTTTTGCGTTAACATATTATGTAAGAGAGTAGTGATTATATGTATGGTGATGGTTCTCTCCTGTATGAAAATGTAGTTTTATTTTAATAATTTCTATATAATAAATATATACTACTTTATAAAGAGCCTTATATTATTTATATCATTAACTTTTTATAGAAAATGTAAAATTAATTTATGTCTAAAGATTTTTTAACAATAATTGTGTACATTTATTGAGATATTGATTTATAAATTGACAAAAGGGTTTATTATAATAATTTATTATAATAAATATAGAATGTACATAAATGAACTTGGTTTAAATTAAAATAAACATGGTCTTTGGTAACGTAGGAATTATTATCAATGGAAGTCAAATTATTTTTCTTTCTTTTTATGTAGAGTAAAATAATATTCCTATTAAAAGAATAAAGAAGTATGTATAAGATGGTAATTTATGAATTTCTATTGTGTTTGAAATATTAGACCATTAAAAATGAAATATTTGATCAAAAACCAACTTTTCTTAAATAATTGTAAATGTTGATTGATTCATGACTTTTTGATTTTTATATAAAATCTTGTACCTTGCCTGTTAAAAAGTAAATCTCAAATTTTCAAAAAAAAACATTTTATAAAATAACACAAACTTAACAAGAATTTCATTATTAAAACTAATTATTTGTTTCTCGATAAATTTCTTTGTTTTTCTGCATTAACAACTATTAAATCATCGGTTAATAATCCTTTTCTTCTCCTAATATTGTCCATATATACTTTAGCTTGATTTACAGAATCTCCTTTCTCACCAAAATGCTCTTTCTCATCCTCAGTTGTTGGAATCCAAAATGGATCTTCATCAACTATTTGCCAATGGGAAAATTCAAGTGTTGCTGAAGCCATTCCAGATGATTTCTTCCTAAGATCTTCACAAAAAGCAAATGATTCAACGACAGGCATAAAGGCTTCAATTTCAAAAAGACCATTAGTCTGATTAACATCTTCATTTATTGTCTTTGCTCTTCTTTGAGATATCACAGTATGAACTTTACCTAGAACACTTGGAGATGCTTGAATTAAACAACGATACATAGCTGAGACAAGACGTAAGGGATGTTTTTTCAAAGAAGCACGTATGGTATTTTTTATAGCACTAATAAGTTGGCCTTGCATTGTTGAATCTAATTCATCTCCCATACTAAATTCTTCAACAACTATAGCAACTCCTTGTAATGGTTCTTCTGCAAGAGGTCCTCCAGACATTGCCAAATCAAAACCTCCAGTAAATGCTCTATCAATCCACCTAACTCTAGATTTTGATACATTGAAAACGTTATTTGTTTCTTTACTTTCATCATTAATATTATTTATCAGGATATTACATTTTGCTTTAGGTGGACCAAAACACCAAATATTATCAATTATTTTCAGTACATCTTCTTTAGACTTTTTATACCACCATGTTCCTTTATAACCAGGTAAACATTTTTCTGCAACTTCCTTAAAGTTTTGATAAAATTCTATCAATTTCTTATCTTCCTTTTCAATTTTCTTTTCTCTAATTCTTTTTAAAATACTCTTATTCTTTTGAATAAAAGTACAAATATCTATTGGTAAAGGAATAGCCCTAAGTTTAATATTTACAAGTCCACTTTTTATATTACATTCTGTTATCTGATTAAAAACAATCTTTGTATATGATAAATTTGTTTCAGGTATTATTGTCTCTAAAAATGGAACAACTGGAGCTGAAACAATTATATTTTTTTGTCCTAAATCTTTCAAATCTTCTAAACATTTTTGTAAATGAACTTCACCAGCTGTAACTAAATTAAGTTCTCCACTATCTGCTTCAAAGACACGGACTGATGAATCAAAAATAGTTAATAATTTTAAGGCTTCCTTTAATTCTTCAAATTCATCATTTCCTGATACAGAAGGCATAATTGAAACATGTACTAATGGTTCAACAGATGACACATTTAATGCTATCTCACCGTTCTTAATAAATTCTGAACATAATGTAGTTCCTTTGAAATTGTCATCAATTGTAATACCACATATTTGTCCTGTACAAGCAAAAGGTACAGGAGCCAATTCTCTTCCCATCATCATAAAAACTTCTTCAACATTCACATTTGTTATATCTAACTCAACTTCCTTTTCACATTCAGAGTCATTCTTTCTATGATGTTTATCATTTAAGAAATATAACTTTTGACCATCTGTAACTTTCCCTGACAAAACACGACACATTCCTACTTTTTTATCTCCATATTTAAATACTTTAGCTACAATTAAAATAGTATAATTACTATTTTCATCAGCATTCCTAACATACTCCATCAAAGGATGATCATTAGTTTGAAGCAAACTTTTTAATCTATCTTCATTCTTGAAACATGTCTTAGTAGAATTACACCTATAGACAGATCTTACACATGCTTTTGTTAAAGGCATCCATTGCTTCATAAATTCATCAAAAGCCTCATTAATTCGTTTACTTTTAACTGTAATATTCATTTTATTTGAAATATCTTTCAATCTCTCAATGTCTTTGTGCTCAAAGGAACATTTGTAAACTTCCCACATAGGATCAAGTACTAACTTTTCAAAAATTGTCTTTTTTCCTTTCAATTCAGCATCACGCAATATCTTCATTCCTGCTCCAAGATAAACATCTGAGAAAAGATAAACTTTTAATTCATCCTTTGAAATATTTAATTTATCTGCCCAAAGAACTGCAAAATCTTCCAATCCAAAACCAAATCCATGTGTAGCTGAAGCAAAGATGACATTCCCTTTAATTGGATCAAATTGAATTTTTTCTTCCTCCTTCTCGATATCTTCCCATTTTTCATCAATCAAATATCCCTGAAGAATTTGACTTACACAACTATTTACTTGTTCAATTAACATTCTTATATGTTTGTATGCTTGACTTGTATCAAATCCTAATTCACAGATAAGTCTATCAAATTTATTTATCACCAATATTACATCATGACGACATTTAATTGCTTGTCTTAACACTGTTTCCGTTTGTGAACATACACCTTCAACGACATCCACAACAAGAATTGATATATCAGCAACATTAATAGCATTTGAAACTTCAGAAGCAAAATCAACATGTCCGGGACTGTCTACCAAGTTAATAACTATTGGTTTATAGAAAAGAGAAATAGTACTTGTCTTCATTGTAATTCCTCTTGTCTGTTCATCTTCACGACTATCCATATATCTAAGTTTGCCCGCCATTCTAGCTTAATATAAATAATTATAAAAATAAATCTTAACAACTTACATGATATTATTCCATTTGAAGATATCAAAGTATCAGCTAATGATGTCTTTCCATGATCAACATGTGCAATGATGCAAACATTTCTAATATTTTCAGGTCCTGTCTAAAAAATTATTAAAAAAATTATTAAATTAAAAACTTACATTTGAATAAATATCTGATAAATTATCGCTCTTCGAAGTCATATCTCTCTAAAAAAATAATTAATACAAATTTTTTATCCTAACTATGGCTAAAATATTTTAAAATAATAAATTTTTCTATATTACGTCCTATAGCGAAAATATATTTTGTCGCATCAAAAAAAAGTTTGTAATAGATAGAAGGTATATGCTTCATTAAATAATTATATCAACAATAAATAAAATAAATTTATTAATTTAGCTAATTAATAATGTAATAAATCTAACGATAAAAAGTAAATAATAAAAAAAAAATTTAAATACATAATTATTGATTGTAATAACAAAATCCCTGAGATTTGACTATATAAGTTTGGTTTACATATCAAGTGAAAACTTGAGTTGATTTTTCGTGGTTATTTGTACCCGATATTACAATGATAATACCCTTTGAAGTGAAGTGTTACTATATACAAAAAACTAGATGCGTGTTTTAGAGATCCAAGGAATATTACCACTATATTTTGTTATTATTAAAATATATTAAGAAATTTCTTTATCATTATTTTTATTATCAGGTAACAAAACTTCTTTTTCACAAGATATTACACTTTTTTCGGTTTGTTCTAAGGAATCATTATTTAATTTTGAATCATTTAATAATTGCTTACTTTCGGTTATTGATGTTATGGTAGTCTCATAATCAATATCCGCATTATCATTATCAGTCGTCGTTGATATAATTAACGCCTCATTTCTATCTTCAGCATACTTTACACAGCTTTTTAAAACATTGACATGATTTTCCATTTCTGCTATAAAAGCATTACAAGAATCTTTGCTCTTTGGGAACATCAATGAGAAAGGGATAGTTAATGCAAAAGAACTGGAAACTAAGGAGCTTGCTCTAGCTTCAATTACAGCTAAGTCGGCATTTTTTTGGCCAAGCGTCTTAAGGAAATAATCAAAATCTTTTAATATGCGTTGCGTTGATAAAGATATACAATCACTATACATAGGTAATAATTCATTTGATGGGACTTTAGATAATGTTTCAGTTAATTGATGACATAATCGTAATATTGCCACACAATGTTGAAGAATTCCAGTTGCATCACCAAGCCATGGGTTGTTATCTAATGCTTGAGCTAAAAATTGATAAAAATATAACTACCAAAATAATATAACCTACAGATAAGTGGAGATAATTGAATCATCTCTTCCCAATTATCATGGTTTAATTTATTAAAACCATTCTTTTTGGAATTTAAATATCTCTTATATTGATATCTACTTTTACACATAACAATTAAAATTGAAAAAGATATTAAAAATACAACTGCTAAGACTATTAATGCTAGTGCAACAGCCGGATCCATATTGAATTAATTTTTAATAAAATACTTTACTTATACAATGTAATTATTTTTAACTTTATTAGTATAAAAATTTAATATATAACAGTATTTATATCTTACGCCTCTGAAAAATTAATCATACAAATATTTTATATAGGTGTATATGTAATATGTTATATTTTTCAAATCGGATTTAAAATGTATTTTTTAAAATAATATATTTAAGAAATAGAAACTGATATATATATATATAGGAACATTAGTTATTACTTTTAACATAATAAAAAAATAATTCTAAACGAACAATTCTATAGAAAAGAAATAAAAATTGTGAAATGACAGTTAAAAGTGCAAGTGATTGGTAAAACAAATGCATTTGTTAAATATACTCGGATAATAAAATATAAATAGCTTCTGTATTAGCTAATTCAAAAGCAACCAATCTTTCTTATTACTTTAAACATAGACAATTGCATTTTTACGATCATAAATTATATATAAAAAAGGATAAAATAAAAAAATTGAGGCAATAATACATTAAAAATCAATATATATATATATATGAAACTACTTTATTTAAAATAGTTGATTATTCATTTAATTATGTATATATAAAAACATAAAAGCTGTCATAATAATAGAAAAAATCAAAGTAAAAGATCTACAACTAGAGAGAAGAATTATAAAAATAAAAACATAAAACAATAAAAATCATTAATTCTATTCAAAATAAGATCAAGCGATGTATAATTTACAAACATAGAGATACGTCTCATCTTAAATAAAAAAAAATATATATATATATAAATATATATATATTGCTCCTAAGATACTTAGTTCACATATGCAACAGAGTAAAATTTATCGCGCAATCTATTGAAAAAAGTTTTGTTCATTGATCTAAAAAGAAGGAATGAAAGGGAAATTTATTTTCAAATAAACATTTAATTCCATTTTATTCTATCTCACTTCAACTGTCACATATTTATATATTTAAAAATGAAATAAAAATGAGAGTAACAAGACAATAAACTTCACAAATTTTGTAAGAGAAAAAAAGTTTCATGAGTTTAGAAACATCTACCATAATTTCATCTGACCTTGACAGTACGAAGATGAGTAAAGAAGCTGTAATAAAGTTAAATAAAGATTTATAAAAAGCTTAACTAAGAGCAATGTGTCAAAAAAGATTTGTAAATAATAAGTGCAAACGAGAGAGAAAATTATTCGAGGTTTTATAACGTTATACATATTAATAGGAGTAAAAGAATAACGTGGATGCGCAAGAAAGAAATATTTATTTTTATAGAACAAAGAAAAATATAAGTGTTTAAATAATGAAAAAGTAACAAAATAGAAGCTTATTATAATTTATATTCCACTCATTTCTTATCAGGTGACTTTTGAATGTATGTATATATATATGATACCGAGTTCTGGCAAAGTAAAAATTTATTTATTAACAATGCCTATGTAAAAAAAAATTGAAACTATGAAATTAAAAAGTGTATACATCCTACCAACTTGTTAAAAACTTTTAAAAGCGCATGCAGTAAAATGAAAGAGAGGATATCAAGAGGCGGAACAATTAATACTTTCTTTTTAGTCATTTTTAAATTATTGTTAAATTCTCTTTAATAATGAAATAGAATGAGGATCTTTTATGGATAGAGAGATAATATCATACATACAAATACATTTATAGTTAAAATTGTCCTTTATACAAATATAAAATAATTTAATATGCTTATTCAACAATTTTACTCCCATTATTTTAAACATCTATTTTATAATAAAAATTTATATACTGTTGCATTATTAAATTAAAATAATTATTTCTGATAATATAAACATAACAACAAAAAAGATATTAACATTTATTCAACATTATTCACCATTTTCATGAGATCTATTTTCTAAACATTCTTCATCCAAGGTATTTTCAAGAACTTGATATGTAGGAGAATCCTCATGGTGCCGTTGCCTTCGATGAGCTCCAATTTCTTTTTCATATAAATATTTCATAATTCTATCATCTTCCTCTTCTAGATCAAGCCAATTTTTTGTATAATATTGACGTAAAATGTTTAATTTTTCTGTAATAATATCTTTATTATATTTGAATTCATCAATAATCTTAACTGTTGGTAAAGATTCATTTTTTAAGAATTTATCAATTTCTTCAAATTCTTCATCATCAGATATTATTGTTGTCACTTTTAGATAATCCTCAGTAACAGGTTCATCATACTTTTTTAATAATGCTTTAACACACGGTTCTGGACATTCATAAATTAATTCTTCATTTTCATCATATTGAGGATTTTGAAGACGACGTTTTCTTATTTCAGAAGGTATATATTGATTTAACCGCTTTCCTTTCTTACGTGCTCCCGATTTTAGCTGAACTGATCCTTTTTCACCTTCTAATTCATCCAACTCTGGTGACTCTTCAAATATATCATTACATTCTAAATTTATATCATCATTCATTTCTGATGTATTTTTTTCCTTTGATTCTGTAATCGTAATAGACACCTTTTCAATGATTGGTTTAGATTTAACATAATATAAAAATTCACAGCTATCACTATTATCTTTACTAATTAATTCAACATCTTTTAACATTTCTTCTTTCTTTTCAACAACTTTTTTTAATAAAATTTCTCTATCATTTATAGTATTTTTATTATTGCTTACATCAATAATTATGTTATTTTTATCTAGAAACTTGTCTTTGAAATCTTTTTTTCCTTCTAATTCATCATTTTTCTTATCAGAGAGTTCTTTTTCAGACATTGATAATGAAGAAGTT
Organism: Parastrongyloides trichosuri; assembly: GCA_000941615.1. Lineage (NCBI taxonomy): Eukaryota > Metazoa > Nematoda > Chromadorea > Rhabditida > Strongyloididae > Parastrongyloides > Parastrongyloides trichosuri. The sequence continues at coordinate 169,544 of LM523179.1, read as the reverse complement.
GTACAAAAAGATGCATCAGTAGATTGTTCTTGAATAAAATCATTATCAATTTCTTCGTCATCAGATTCATAACAACTATATTTAATTGATTTTATACCATCAGAAGAATTACACCATTCAATAATTTCTTTCATAAGATGATCAGGAAGATAATTGGAAAATTCATTCTCAAATATTGCTTGTTCAGTCTTTAATAAATAAATTCTATCTAATCCTAAATGTTGATCATAACGAGAATTCCAACGTAAGTAATGTACATAACAATTCATTTTAGATATTATGCCTTTTAATAATTTTTTTTGAATCTTATTAAATACTAAATCTGGTCCACAAATCTCTTTTATTCGTCGAACTAATACTGCTCTATCTGGTTGATTAAAACTAAGTACACGTAAATCCCAATAGCTGTCATCTGCTAATCCTAACATCTTCTGACCAACATTGAAAACTGTAAAAATATTAGCTCTACAATAACTATCATCAAGCTCTGATTTACCACGACCAGCCTTTTCACTTTTATCCTTTTCCAAACTTTTTTCATGAGATTCTCTTGCACTAGAAGTTTCTCTAAATTCAGATTCATCTCTATTTTTGCGCTTTGTATATTTTCTTTTCGTAGGAATTACTTCATCATCCTCACGTAAGGCAACACTCTCTGATTTACGTCTTTCACGTTTAAGAGAACGAGTTGGCAAGATTTCAATTTCAGTTTTTACAGTAATAGGTTCAGGAGATTTATGAATATCAGAGGATGTTCCTTCTTTTTGTACTTTAGAACTATCATCAATAAAAATATTATTACTTTCTGGTGATGTAACATCATAATTAATTTTTTCCTTCGGTTTCCTTCCCCTCTTTTTAGGGATAGAAGGAATTTCTGATGGAGGTGGTAAATCAACCGGTTGTGGTGAAATAACTTTTCTCTCCAAGGCATTGGACACTCGGCGTTTTGTAAATCCATAGGAATCTTTACAACTATCTGCTGCAGACCATCCTAGATTTTTATTAACTTTTAAAAAACCATGAAGATATTTATCATAAAAATCTATAAGTTTTGATAAGGATAAATTCGAATCTTCTAGATGCATTTTTTTATAAACTAATGGCCACTTATTATTTGTTCTTATTCTTGCGCCTCCAAGTTTGACAATAACTTTAGTTAACTTATATATGTCCAATACCTCATCTGGTGTAACAAGTGGAAGCTCAACAAAATTTTGTGATACATTACCGGCATAACTATAGAATCGAGCGATAAAATTATCTTTTTTTTCAATATATTCTTTGGCATCTTCTTCTTCTTCTTCAGAGCTTGAAAAACTTGCAACACTAGGAGTTTTATCGCTTGTACTAGAATGAGCGAGATCATGTTTTTCTTCTACCATTTTGATGGTAGTTTCAGATTCATTTTTTATATTATTGAAATCATTTGAGTCTTTATCTTTTTCAGAATTTTTTTGACTCTTATTTACTTTTATTTCTTTCTCTTCATATCCATTCTTCTTTACATCACTACTACTTGAAACTTTATCTTTCTTTTTAGGAGAAGATATTTTCTTTTCTTTATAATACACCCATTGTTGTTCGATACCTTTAGGTAATTCACCATTTTCAATAAATGCTTGTGCTTTTGAATAAGCAGATTTTAAGAATACAGATGGAGATGGTAAAAATTCTAAACATTTACCATTGAATGGACGTAATGATTCTTGTTGAGCAACAAAAAATTTTGAGGTAACAAAACTGATTAGTGGAATTTCATTATCTTCAGTTGGAACTTTGAGATTTGCAGAAAATGCTTTGTATGCTTTGAGAGAAACAATAACAGATGGTGCAGCTCTAGAGAAATCATTTTCTTTACCTAATGAAAGCACTACTCTTCCAACTGAATAATTATCAATTGTGCCCAAATCAAAAGGAAAATATTTGTTATCAGTAGCATTTCCAATCGGCGTACTTCTGGAACCATTTTTAATCTTTTCTACACGATTTTCTATATAATTATTATCATTTGATAAAGGCGTTCGAGATCGAGATGACATTATTGAAGCTGCTCTACAGGTTCTATCACTAAAAAATAATAAAGTTAATAAAAAAAATATTATAATTAAAATGTAAAAACTCTATTTATTAGAAAAAATCATCGTACTTATGATTTGGGCTAGGAAACTTTTTGATCATGGTATAATTTTCGTTGTCGTTAAATTCACAATATTTCATTGTAAAATATGATCGGGAAAATATACAATTCGTAACTCTAAGCATGCAAAAATAAAAATTAATATAAAAATAATAAATTAGAACTAGACAACAAGAAGCATTTGATTGGACATTTGGTAAAAATATTTCATAACATTTATGTATTCACATAACTATTACGTGATTATAGATAGACTCTTTATGATTTAGTAATAAAGAGTAAATCTAACTTAATAGCGCTAAATTATTTCTCATTTAGTTGGTATACTTTTTGCCTATTAACCATTAAATTAATTTGAAAAGTAACAAGCATGGAATGAAATATGTTAACATTTTTGCGAAACAAGGAATTAATTGACATAAAAAAGATCACATTATATTTACCTTTTAGGACGTATAAATTCATCACCATTTTCGTTCTTTGAGTCCATTTTTAATTTATCAGGATTATTAAGAGGCATTTCATCCATATTTATTTCTCCAGCAAAATGTTTCTTTCCTTTCAACTTGACTTGGTTTCTATTCAATTCTTTTTCATCACCATCATCAAATTCCACCCAATATCGGGAACAATCACGAATTTGGCGAACAACGGCTTTTATATTTTTATCACGTAATTTAATAATAACATTTTGGTTAACTTCACATGGACCTGATATAATAGTATCAGGATCTATAACTGAACTACCGAATGGAGCTTCTTTTAATAAAACATTTATTTTTACATCTTTTTTTACAATCTTTTTAATTGTTGCTTCACAAAAAGCACCTTTAAATTTAGCACTGACTTCTAAACCTTCACTTAGAAATGGAGCTTCTCCAGGCTAAAATAACAAAAAAGGTTATTAACAATAAAAATAATAAAATTTAATAAATACTAACCTGTATGTTCATGACATCTGATTAAAATTTTTTATACAAAATATAGTAATTATAATAACAATATCCAAAATAATAATGTGCTGTCTTAAAGCGGTATTGCAAAGAAATTCTGTTTAGTAATGTCGTCGGCGCAAAATTATGCACTTTAATGTGTAGTAGTAAGTCAAATGATGCACAAATGCGTGCTATAGAAACGTTTCTCCAACATTGACTTATTATCTTACCAATAAATTTAATACTGGGTAAATAATAAGAGTATTTGAAAGTTTAAAAATAAAAGTTAAGTGAATATTATAATTAGTTGTTATTATTATTATATATATTTGCATCTTGAATGTTTTTTTGTTTTATTAAATGCCTCTACCAGCAGCATTATTGAATAAATTAAAGAAAAGAGGAATTGTTAAAGGTTAGTATATTTTTAAATAGTATATAGATATCATTGTTATTATTAACAGAAGATGGCCAATCTCAAAGTGAAGGGGAACCTAAAGTTAAAAAATTATTAGAAGAAAATAAAATACCGGAAGAAGAATGTAATAATAAAAAGAAACAATATCCACCTTTTGCTGAATGCTGTCCAAATAAATATAATCCTTATCATATTTGTGAAGAATTTTGTCATATTAATTGGACTCCAAAATTTAATAGGTATCAGCTTCAGATGGAATATTTGGAAGCAAAACATCACTTACTATTAACATATCCATTAGCTCCTGGTTGGAGAGAAATGTTTGATGAAGGTTCAGGGCAACATTATTTTTGGTATCCACCATCTGGACTAGTTTCTTGGTTACCTCCATCACATCCTGAGGCTAAAGTTACGTTACCATGCTACAAACATGCACGTAATAATTTCCGATTAGCCTGCTTAGAAAGTACTCAGTTAGAAAACAATGAAAGTAGTAGAACAAAGTTAAAATTGGCTTCAACGATTGATAATGCGGATGTGGAGGATGAAGATGACGTGGAATAATGTATATATTAATTAAATAAAAATTATTTATTTTATTATTTTTTATTTATATATATAAAAATAATATTAATTAATTTTTTAATAATGTTGAATATAAAATTAAATATACGTTTTTAAGAAATAATTGAATTTGCTATAACAGCAACACCTCTTTCGTAGTATTCGAATTCATTGTTTGTCTCTGGAACAAAATCTACTGTAAATAATAAGTTTGTTCTATTATTGTAAAGATACACAGGTAAATTGATGGATGAAGATTGTTTACTTTCTAAAACCCATGAGAAGTGGACAGTATCAATTTCATTGTATACATCATCTGAAATAATAACCTTGTTTGGTGATTCACATTTAGCACCAATAAATATAAGTCCTCTAACAGAAAATGAATCAGGTGTTTTATTTCCTTTTCCAACTTTAACACTCATATTAAGTTGTTCCAATGCAAAACCATTAGATTGAGCTACCATTTGTCTTGTAGCTGTTATATAAGCTTCTGGTGCAAACATACCACCAAGCCAAATTTCTTCGTTTCTTAATGATTCTGATTTTGATAATTTAACAAGTTGTGAGACACGTTCTACAAAATCTGACATCCATGAAGCAACTGTAACATTTTTAGGAAGTACATAACGTTGCCAATTTTGTGGAACTAATCCTTTATTTAATGATGATGATAATGCACGAATATGATTATTTTGTTTCTTTTCTCCTTTACATACAATTCTTAATTCATTTAAGTCGTGTCGTACATCACGAAGTAAAATTGCACCAAGATTAATTTCTCTTTCAAAGAAGCGGAATAATGAATCCTTAACATTATCTTTAGTTCTCTTTAATTTATCAATACTTTCTGGAAGTAATTGAAGCCATTTTGTAGCCAATTCTGATAGTGTTGTCATCCATGATGGAGCATTCTTTGATTCTGAAGCACTAACATATACTAATTCGTCTTCAGACATTTTCCAAAGATTTTTCAATGTATATTGACCTCGTTCTGTCAAAAGAACTTTTTCAGCATTGTTTGGTAAACCAATCCATGATGGCATTTGTGTTGGCGATAGTGTTGAAACCCAATTAATAAAACTATCTTTAGTATTTGCTTCTGGTATTATAAGTGATTTATTTCCATCCATATTTTTAATAATGACAAATTCATTGTCAAATGATTTTGATGTAAANAATTTATTAATGAAACAATCTAATAATTTCTGATCAAATTTGTTGTCAATTTTACCACCATAAATACATTGTGATAAAAGTGTTTGAAGAGTTGCCCATGGTAATTTTTCTGGATCAACATTACTTCTGTTAGCTGCATTAATATTAACTGCTGCATCTAAAGTATCACAGGCGACACGAAGATCAGAATCAGAAAATTCATATGTGTTAGCCCATCCAAGAGGAGTATAACGTAGACGTTCTTGTACAATAGAGTGTAACCAACAAACAAGGAAATATAATCTTGAACGTTCATGTGGTAATTGAGATATTCTAGATCCTGAAATTGATGATAAACTGCGTAATAAATTAGCCTTTAATCCTGAGGCAGGTTCATAAACCAATACACGAGATGCTTTAATAACTGAAATTGGTAGTTTAGGATGAATTTCTGCTGTTAATAAAAGTCTAAAGTTAGGATGTGGTCGTAATGTATGTAATTTCTTTTCAAGTTGTGTTAACCAAGAAGGAGCTAAGTGAACATTCTTGAGTAAGATCCATCTTCCGGTTTTACTAGCAGAGTTAAGTGCAGCATCAGCTTGACTAAATCCTTCTGATGATCCAATAGCAATTGAAGTAACTTCTCTGTTCATTTCAACAGCAAGATCTTCTACCTTTCCGGAGGCATCAAAACCAACAGCTGAACAAAGAAGAACTGGAACTTTACATTCAATTTCACTTTCAACAATTTCTCTTAAATTGACAACCTTATCTTGTTGCATAAATTCATCTCCAAAGACAGATGAAACAAGTAAATGTGATGATGCTATAACACGATCTGGCCTCAAAGCATGAATTAATAATAAATTATATACAGCAGAGTCAGTCTCTGATAAATTTTCTTCCTTATCAATTGTATAAAGTTTTGGTGGATTAATTTCTGGATTATCTGATTTAAGCCATTGATCAAATCCTTCAATTGAGCTAATTTTCATAATTGCATCTTTAAATTCAGTTAATTTAGTTAATTTAACAAGTGAAACAGCTTGTTGATAAGTAAGGAATGGTAATGCTTTTAAAGCTTCATTTATATCAGCTTTTTGTTTTGATTCTGATCCAATAAGATCTGATCCATAAAGAATATGATCAAATTGTTTTTCATATGGTTGTTTATTTGATTTTCCTTTGAGGTAAATTCTAAGAAGAAGGATAGCAAGCATAACTTTATCAACATGAACCATACCAAGTGAGACACGTTTATAAACAATTTGGAATAAGTTGGTAGTAATTATTGAGAGACGTTTCTCGTGATCTCCAATTCCATTGAGTTGTGGTGAATGTAATGCAACAGTAAATATGTCCAATAAGAAATCAAGAGAATAATGATAAAGAAAATGAACTTCATCAAGTTGATGAAGCATAAGATATATATGAGAACATGCATTTGCAAGTTTAACATATTTTTTTGATGTTTCTTCAACATCTTTCATAACTTGATCAGTTTCAGCTGCTTTCTTAGCAACTTCTTGTGCTTCTTTCTTTAATTTTTCTAATGTTGCAATGACACTATTGTCATCTAAAATCTTTCCTTTACTTTCATTTAATGCAGAAAGTAATCCTTTTTCAAGTTGACGGAGTCTTACAGCAAATTCTCCTTGAAGTTTTAATAAATCACTTCTCTTTTCATCAATATCAGGTCTTTCTGATTTCAATACTTGATTAAGACATTGAGTTTCTAAGGAACTACGTGTAATAGTAAAATTGACAAATGTTACTCTTGAGCAAACATCTGGTGGAAATTGTACAGAAGCATCTCTTGTAATAAGATATATTTGGAATGCTGGTGAAAGATCAATATCTTGATCACCAATGGTAATGAGAATACGTCCTCCTGTTTTCTTAACTTCTCTATTTAAAACAGGATTCAAAATTGGATCGTATGATTCAACATCTTGAACAAGTAATGTATTACCGAAACGAAGAGCTGATTCAAGATTCTTTTTAAAGGAATCATCCAAGAAACTTGTCTTAATAATATTTTTGTGAGCAAATTGACAAAGCATAAAGTCCATAGCTTGACCACTTGGATCTATTATCAATGGATATCTATTAAATCTATGTAACATAATTGAATTTTCTGTACATAATTCGTCTTTAGGAAGACCATTGTTATTCCATTGTAATCTGTCATCTACATTTGATAGGTATTCAATTCTTGCAATTTCGCTTCTAAATTTAACACCATTCATTTGAAGGTTAATGAACCATCTACTAAATAATTCATCTCTTAATCTTTGATCATAATATCCAGAATAAGCTAAAAATGCAGCGGATAATAATGCATCACCAATAAGAGTTTCCATTTGATGAGAAAATCCATCACAACTTTTACTCCAACGATCAGATTCACTACGTAAACTACCAAGTAAATCAATAGATCTTTGTACTTTTTCTTTTACGGTAGCTAAATCAGATTTAATTGTTTCTCCTTGACCAATAAGAACTGCATATTCTTCCTTATATGCTGTAATACTTTGTTCTAACTTAGCAATAGTTTGCTTAACTTCTTCACCCTTTGCTTTCTTCTTTTTGGCATCTTCTTCAAGTCTCGTTAATTCATTTCTTAATGGTCCTACTTTATTAAGCATTTCTGAATACAAAATTTGAGCTTTAACCCATTTAAGGAGAGGCCCACAAGCAACTGATGCACGATTAACTTTTTCATAATCAAATTCAGGATTATCGGAGAATTTCTTCATTCCTTCTAAAATGGATGGTCCAATTTGATCTGTATTGAATGACAATATTTTATTTATAAAATCATCTTTCATAACAACACCACGAGTAACTTTCCAATCATTTGATACATTTACACCAAGAAGTAAGCAAATAGATTCTAAAGCCAATTTTACAGGATTTGGAGGAGAATTCATACTCTTTAATTCTACAAGTTGAGATTTCTTAATTCCCTTGACAGCAAGTTTAGCTTCCTCTACAGCAGGTTCAACTTGGTCAAGATCTTTTTTAACAAATTTTCTCTTAGATTCTATTTGAATTAATGCAGTAGAAAGTTCTTCTTGTAATTTTTCTGAAATAACCTTTTCATCTTGAGCTTTCTGTTGATCTGAAAGCATTTCTTTAAGTTTGGCATTAGCAGCAACTTTCTTATCTTCAAGTTCTTTTTCTTTTAGTTTAAGACTCTTCTGAAGTTCAGAAACTTGTTCTTCTGTTTCTTTAATTTTATTTAAACCAATATTAAGATGTACTCTTTCTACTTCCAATTCACGACGTTTTTCATGGTATAAATTCTGGAAATGTTGTATGAAATCAAGATAATGTCTTGGTGTAATAGGCATTGATGGATGACCTCTCTTTGTTTCAGAAGTATTAATTCCACTAACACTATTATGACATTGTACAAATGAATTAATAACAGCATGACGGTAAGAAATCTTTTCTGGTATCAAAGAACAGCATGGATCAAATGTAATTGGAGCAGTAAAGCCATTTAGATCAATATCAAGAATATTAGTAAGTTCTGAGCCAACTTGATAAAGAGCAGTATTTGACCAATCACCATACCAATTCAATACACATCTGTTGAATAAGGCAGGAGATGTTGAAGCTCTTTCACGAAGTCCATCCCCACTAGGATTCATTGTAAAGACAATATGTAAATTCTTAATAATTTGAGATGTAAACCATTTATATAATTCATCACCGGAATCTAACATTAATCCTTGTCTTTGAGCACCTTCCTTAATTTGACTCATCAATGTTGTATATTCATCACCTTCAAATAATCCTGGAACTTCTCCATTAGCTAAAAGTGTATTTAATCTTTCTAAGAATCCTGTATCAAGCATATTAGATTCATCCATAATAAAGCATATCTTTTCATTTTTACATCCTGCTCTACGTAAAACAGCCTTAATATCTTCATCAAAATCAGCACCGCTATATTTTGAATGAACTTTCAATTGAACAATGGATAATCCATTCAACCAAGCAACAAATCTTGAAAGTGTTGTTTTTCCAGATCCTGAGACACCAATAAGAAGTAAATGTCCTTGTGGTTGTCTGTAAATTCTATCAATTCTTAAGACATGATCAAGCATTTGATCAAATGGAACCAATTTAACATCTAATTCTTCTTCATAGAATGTCTTGAGACGAGCTTGAACGTATTGTTGTAATTCATGTTGTGTAACAGGTGAATAATTCTTTGCCAACCAATTAGAATATAACATAGGTCTTTTAAGAGCTTCCTTAAGATTACAATTTCCTTGGAAGTATCTTCCTGCTGTTTCATCAATAAGATTGTCTGTCCATTCTCTTTCAGAATCATGAACTAATCTATCTTGGAATAATCTTAATGCTTCATGAGCCCAAAGTCTTACTAAGTCTTCAACAGAACATGATTCTTGTGGAATCAATGCTTCATTAATACCACGAACCCATCTTGTAAGTTCACGAGGTGAATAAACATAATGAGGTTGATCATCCTGAGTAAAGTGTTCTTGTGATGCAAGATAAACATCAACCATAGCATTTGTAAGCGCTTCAGCACATCCTCTTAATGATGTTATCATTCGTAACATTGCTCTTGAAGAAGTACCATAAATTTGAAGAAGAGATGTTCTTCCTGGATAGTCAACATAAACAATTGGTACATGACGAAGGAAACGTAATGTTAAAGGATGACGACCTGGATCAGTAGGTGGATTACAAGCTCCAACAAATTGAATTCTTTCAAGTGATACCCATGCATGATCTGATTTACGATAAAAACCATTTTGTTCAACAAGTTGCCTTAGGAATGAAATAACTCTCTGTGTACCATATTTATCAGGAGTTGGAAGATTAATTTCATCACAAAATATTACTAACCATCTTGACATTTGAACAGGAGCTAATATAACTCCATTTGGTGTTCTCTTATATTCACAATAATGATCAAAGGTTTTCATCAATAATTCAGGTGTTGTAGATGATGAAAAATTAACATTGATAACATCCATATCTTGTTGTGAGCGAAGTGCAGCTAACAATGTCATTGTTTTACCAGAACCAGGAGGTCCACAAAGAACAAGTGGTTTTCTTTCAGAAAGCCAAGTTTTTAATAAATATTCATGCCTTACTGTATCCATTGTAGGAATTACAAGATCGGAAGCAGCAACACGATTAGATTCAATTTCAATTTTTGGTACTTTTGAAGACCAAGGCATCCATTCTCCTGTTATTGTAACTTCAAAGTCTATAATTGGATGTTCATCATCTAATGGCATTGGGAATGTTGAAGATCTTCTAACAAAATCACTTAAATCTTTACGACTCTTCCATTTTCCATCACCTGACATAGCCCAAACTAAGTTGACAGCCATAACTTTTTCCATATATGCTTCGATTTGTTCATTTGTAAGTGGAAAATCTACATGTGTAGAATCATATTCTAATAATTGTTTAATTGAAAAAGTCATCATTGAAAAGAATGAAGAAATAAGTCTTTGAGGAGTAGCTTCCATAATATGTTCAATAAATTCTAATGCATATTCAAGAGCTGATACTACAATACCATCTGAACGCATATGTTTTCCAAGTACAGCAGCACATATTGTTCGAATTTCCATAACTCTATCGTTGGTAGTATTAGATGGTGAATTAACATTTGATGATAAATTACCATATGTACTAGTCATAATTGTAGAACTATGATAAGAAGCTTCCATAGATATAGAATCAACATTTTGAGATACTTCTTGAATTCCATATGATACAAAGTTATTTGTGTCTGATAAAAATTCACCAGATTCAATGTCAAATCGTTGATTTTTTAATTTATTTATATATGATTCATAAATCATTTCTTCACTTATTACTTCTTCTGGGAACCAAATCATACCACAACGTGAAACTGTTGCCAATGTTGCATATTTCAAATCAGAAACTTCAAATATAATTCTTACATTTGATGGAATAGATAAACGTTCTCCATTAGGAAGAGTTAATAATTTATTGTCATCAAGAACAGAATTAAGATTTTCAACCCATTCAGGATCAACATCACCATCAAAAATAATCCATTGTCTTTTTGAATTTTCTCCTCGTACATTATCAATAATTTTCCTTATAATATGAGTAAATAATCCATCACTCCATTCACGTGTATTTGGATCCATAAATCCAAACAAATCATCTTTACTCATAGATTTTGCATCAATAATATGTGATACACCTTCAACCTTTTCATATCTTTCTAAAGCTTTAAGAAGTACTCTCCATGCAGTAGACTTTCCTGTTCCAGAAGAACCAACAAGCATAAGACCATGATTAAGATTTGTAATTTGATAAAGTTGCATTACTTTGTCAAGCCACATTGCACCACGTTCACCAGGAATTGTAGAATAACATAACATTTGTTGTTCACAATATTCACATATTTTATTACGTAACTCATCAAGACATTTTGGCATGTATTGTACATCAGGAAATACATCTTGAAGGAGTGAAGAAAGTAATGTAATATCTTCAGAAACTAATTTTGGTAAAAGTGTTTCACACACAGATTGTATCAAAATTTGTTGTTCTGCTTTAGTATTTGCTAAATCCGATTCAGTTAATTCTTTTCCTGTTGAAATTGCTTCTTGTTTTAAACGTAATATTTCTTCCCTCTTCAAGTTTCCTGCAGATACTAAGACATATTTTAATGCACGAAGACCAAAATCATAATGAGATTGATTTGATAATTGTTCTTTACATAAAATAAATAATGGTACAATCTTTCTAGCAAGAACTTCAGCTGTTCTAAAACCTTGTGAAAAAAGCATAACTTCAGCAATAAGATTTCTATCAGGTTGTGTCATAGCTAATGAACGGAATAATTGTTTCAAATTATCAGGAAGATTTGAACGTCCAGAATATCCTGGATTCATAGTAATAAATATAGCCATATTAGGATTGACAGATAAACTTTTTCCAACGAGATCAACTTTAGCATCTCCACCAGCTTTAACAGTTTCTTGAATTGTTTGAATTTGTTGAGATACAGCAGATAACATTTTTTCTTCAAGTCTATTAAATTCATCAAAACAACCCCATGCTCCAACTTGACAAAGACCAACCAGAATTCTACCAATAGCTTGAAAATCAAATGTTTCATCACAATTAAATACAAGTACAAATCTTCCTAATTGATGACCTAATGCTTTTACAGATTCAGTCTTACCAGTACCTGCTGGTCCAAAAGGTGAACCTCCAAGACGAGAATAAAGAGCCTGTGTCATTGTCAAATAACAACGATCTGTTAATGGAGTTTGAACAAGTTTTTCTTGAATACCAAGATATTCAAAACCATAATGAAATTCAGCATTTGCCATTCTTACAAGACATGCTTTAGTTACATCAGAACAATTTGATTGTAAATAGAATCTCATAACTTTTAGCCATTCAAAATTATGAATATTATTAGTTTTCTTTTCATATAAATTTCTTACAATATCTCTCTTATGAACAAATTCGGTAATAAGTAATTCAATCTTTTTCCTTCTAATTGGTGGTTGTTCACGAAGTACTCCATCAGATAGAACAGATAATGTTGCTTCAACATCATCAAGAACACTTTTGACATCATGTCCAATCATAAATTGTTTCTCAACAGATGTAGTAAACCATGCTTCAATACTTATACCAATAATTTGTGCAGGATATGAATCAAGCCAATTCATATAAGAAGTTGAATCTGGAGAATTAATATCAATTTTTGAAAAATCTTCTACAGCTTTAGCAAATAATCTGGCTAATGTATGTTGCATTTCTTTTTCTAATGCGCTAAGCCAATCATTTATTCTCTTATAAGTATTTAAATCAATTGGAGCTAAAAGTTCAACTGTTTCACCTTCTCTACTACTTATAGCTGTAATTAATTTTGTTTCTTCATTGTAATCCATAGACATAATTCCAGCAAACATTTTTTTCAAATGCTTTTGTAAACGACCAATTTCTTTACTGTTACCCATAATTTCTAACAAATCTTCATCACCAACAAAGTAAAAACGAGGGAAGGAAGAACGTTCTCTTTCCAAATATTCACCCAATGCTTTTTGTATCTTAGCAAGCATATCAGCAAGACGTTCAAGAAGTCTTTGAGATCCTTGTATATGAACAACATCTAATATACGTGGAGATTGTGAAACTTTTCTCATAAGAGCCAAAAATTCAGTTGATACATTTCCAAAACGTCCACTTTCTATTGGAAGTAAAGAAGCTATATCGGCACTTCCACTAAATAATCCATCTAAATAAACCCATCTTCTTTGTACATCAATCCATACATCAAATAATGCATTAATTTTATTTAATTTTTCTTCCCATGATAAAGAATCTTCTTCAAATTGTTTATAATGTGGTGACAATTTCATTGCTGCCAATGAATTCATATGTTCTTTTAACTTGTTAAATAAATCATCCCAACCTTTTATTAATTTAGTCTTATTTTGATAATTAGTCAATTCAACTTCAAAATCTTGCCAAAACTCACGGACTTGTCTTAAGAACACTTCTAAAGCCATTTCACCTTGAGCAACAACTAATATTTGTTTAATAACACTTTCATGCCTTAATAAATCAACTTCCCATACTTGACCAAGAGAAAGATCTTGTAAATTCCAATTAACNTTAAGTTCTTTCATAAGTTGTTTCCAATGACGATCTTTCAATGTATCAGATTTAAGATCAGTAACAATTGCATTAACTTTAACATAATTTTGCAAATTTCTTTTAGCATAATCATAAGATTCATATGAACGAAATTGTGAAGGTAAATGTTTCATCTTTTCTAATATATCTTCAAGACCTTGTCTAATCTTACGTGGTTGAACTGATAACCATGTCTTTTCTTTCATTTCATCCACAGTCTCATAAATAGGTGCAAGAGACTTCCAGACATTTTTCAAGTCATTTAATTCTTCCATTGTAACATCTAATCCATTTGGAATAGCACTCATCTTAGCACTTGAAGTTATTTCCAATGCTGCTTTAGCCTTAACCATATTTTCTCTCTCTTCTCTAAGTTTATTTAATTTTGTTTCATATGTTGCCAAATTTTCAAGAGCCTCACTAGGTTTCTGAGACCCATGTATTGGTTTTACCTTATTCCATTCCTCAAGAACATCCTCAATTCTTTTTTCAACTAACTCATCTTCTTCTCTTATCTTTGATTGTAAATGACAAACTTGAGATTGAATAGCAGTATCTTTACGAATAAGTATCTCATTAAGAGCATTCCATTCTCCTTCAATTTGTTCTGCATAAAGCCAAGATTGTGGGAAAGTAAATCTATAATGAACCAATGATCGTTGTCCATCCTGTAACCTTTCTACTGTATCTTGGCATCTCTTTGTTTCTTTTTTCAATTTTTGAACATATGTTATAAGTTGTACAGCATCACTAGTAGCACCCGTATCAACAGATTGACTTTCTAAGTCATTTCTCCACTTGTGAATTTCATTATAGAAATCTTGCATTTCTTTTCCTAAAATAATTCCAAACCTTCCAATAATCTCTCTATGCCAATAATCATATTTCAATGAAACTTTCTGTTGTACTTTGGTATGATCAAATATGAAACAATTATCTTCAAATTTAGGTTCTTGTGAATCTACTTGATGACGTGAAATTTTAATATCATTTAAAGCAACCATCCATTTTGATAAATCTTTTCCAAGTTGTTCAAATAAAACATCTCTTTGCATATCCCACAAACCTTGATATCTCATCCATTCACCTATATGTTTTGTTGCATTATTGATCATAACATCAATTGTCTTGTGTGCTTTTAACAATGAAGACATTTTATTTGGCATCTTTTTCAATACATGACGATAAGTACCACCATCATCCGTTTCCGTTTCAAACATAACTGTATACCTATTTGAAGTGATACGACGTTGACAGGTAATTCTAGATTGCCATTTAAATAATTGTTCATAAAGATTAGCTTTACATTGTTCTAAAGAAGGGAAAACCTGCATGACCTGTGATGTTAATCTTAATTCAAGTTCAATAGGTTTGATAACAGGAATTACTTTTCCAGCTTCTTTGGCATCATCAATTTCTTCGCGAGATTGTCCCAAAACTAATTCCCACAAATGTATAGCATCTTCAACTCTAACTGCAAGTCTATTTTCAATATCTTCATCTATCTTAGTTACCCAATGTTTCAAATTAGAATAACTTCCTAATGTTAACAAATCAATTCCTTTTTGAATATCACCAAGAAGATCTGTAAATCTACTTTCTTCATATGGACATGTTGAGAGATGTTCTAAATTAATTTCAATTTGAGAAACAACATTATGCAATTCATCAACTTTTTCATTATATTTGGTAACAATTTCACTTAATTTTTGAGCATATGGTTCAACTCTATATGAATCCCATGTTAATGCTGATCCCTCTTCGATTAATGAATGAATCTCATTCTTATAAGAAGCTACCAATAATGCAATTGATGGCTTGGATAAAACCTTTTGATTTACACTATAATATGTACGTATAGAATCAATAATTGAAACTGCAAAAGGATATACAAGATTAACATGATGTGTTGTTGAAGCAATTTTAAGTGGAATTCTAAAATTCATATGCTTAAGGTTACGTACTTCATTAACAAGTGTTATAACATCAGTACTAAAATTAACTTTCAAAACACTTTCAATTTTATTATCTTGAGTCTTTTTATTTTCAACAATATATAATTTTCCACCTGTAGATAAATCCTTATCTTTTACAGATTCAATATATTCATTAAATATTTCTTCACAATTAAGAAGTTGCCTAAAATTTTGGCAATCAAGCTTCAAAGTCTTTCCACCAATATGATTATCAGCAGATTGACCAAGTACATTTTCTACTTTTTTCATTAAAATTTGAATCTGCCTATCAATTTGACGAACCCAAAGAATCTTAGCTGTACATGTAGGTAAATCCATTGTAGTTGCAATATAAGTTGCTCTTTGTTCTGCCAATTTATCACCATATCTTTGTTTCAATTCTTGAATGTCAGCCTTAACACGTTCAATTAATTTATCCTGATACTGTTTTATAGCACCACGAATAGCTGGTCTAATAAAAAGAGCATTGTAATTTGAAAAAATTCCAAACATTTCTGAAGCATCCTTTGCACGATTTAATTGATCACAAAGTTTACCGGCAATTTGAGTTTCTACTCTATCAATCATCTCTTCATAATGTTTAATAGCTTCACACCATCTTTCACATCCATGATTGGTTGTATCAATAGGATCGACATTCTTTATTATTTCATATGCTCGATCAATTTGTTTTAAGACACTATTCTCACTTCCTGAATCAGATGTAGGTGGTTTGTTTTCATCATTAGATGTAACAGAAACACCTCCTAATTTATCACTTTGATATCTTAATACTCTATTTATAACGTTTCGTAATTGATCATGTTGAGTTCTAACTTTCTTGATATCATTTATACGAAGTTCTAACTTTTTATGTGGAGGATTTACACGAAGGTAACTCTTGGAATGTGTTGTACCATCTTCTCTTTTTTTCTTTGAAGCATCTCTTAAAATTGACATAATTCTTGCACATTCTTCTTCCCAAGTAGAAAAGATTTTTTGACATTCATTATATGTGTATTCAACATCAGAAAAATTCATATGCATAAAAGGACTATTATTACTAAGTACTTTTCTCATTTGCATATCTAAATCTCGAGAAATTACTTCAACAAGTTTGTAGGCACGACTAATTGGATATTTAGAATTACGAAATTTTTTAAATTGATTAAATATTGATTGTAATGCACTATTAATTCCACTCAAATCCATAGAACTCATTAAATCATTAAGTGGTAAGTCTTTCATAATAATATTATAATCACTTACAAGGCTTAACCTTTCTTTTAATCCTGTATCTGCATCAAATGATACTGTAGCATGAAATCTTTTACCACTTTTCAATGCTTCAAGTGTCAAAACAACTTCTTCACTTTCTCTTTTCTGATTAACCTTCAATAATGCACGCTCCATATTTAACCAAAAAGCTGTTTCTTGTAAAGATGTACCAGAAGAAGGATCACGATCAAGTTTTGTAACCTTTTGAATCTCTTTAATCCATTTATTAACACCATTTTGAAGTAAATTAAGATAATTAGTATCTGAAATTTTATCTTGGAGATCAACAACTGTAGCCTTTCGACCTTGTTCTCGTGCCCTTTGAATAACTTCTGAAATCGTTGGATCAATAACAAGATCAATATCAGGAATTTCTATATTCTGTTTTAAATGTAATAAAGCGACCTCTACCTCACTTAAATTCTTTTCAACAGTTGGTGCAAATTTATCACCACCATCTCTTTCTCCTCTTCTTGCTTCATTTATAAATGACTTGAAAAATGGTGTTGTAATTTTGGAGATATTGGCAAGTAAGGTTTCGTATGGATTTCCATCTGAAACAGTATTGATACGAATTTGTTCCGATATTGGTTTTTCATTATCAATTATAGCTCCTTTCTTAACTAAAACAATTGTTGATGTTTTTTCTCCAATAAAAACAACTTCTGACGCAATTGAGAAAGCAACAATTGTCCTGTCATCATCCTCCCCGTCATTTTCTAAAAAAAA
>LM523179.1:118223-151642 GCA_000941615.1 Parastrongyloides trichosuri | reverse complement strand
ATTAAAAATTCAGTAAAATTTCTCACATCGACATTTTCAAGATTTGTAAAAGACTCATCATGAGTTAAACTTCCATTGAGAATAGGTTCCTGCTCAATTTCAGTCATTCTGAAAAATAAATTTATATCAATAAGATATTTTGTGTAAAAAACAATATTACAAAACGAATAAAAGTGTACTGTCATCAATATTTGACCTATGTACTATTAATAATAAAAAAAAGAATACCTACACATATACAAAATACAATCGTCAGAGTGTCTATTATGAAGCGACCAATGAGGCCTATATGCATATAAAACTAAGCAAATAACCAACAAATAGTTGTACGCCAACAAAATAGATATTCTCGAAGATTAGTTTATAAAAGGATTTTAAAATTCAAAAAGCCTAAAAATAGTGATAATTTCAATAAAAAAAAGTGATAAGCTATTAAAATATATGGAATATCATTACTTTAAAATGTAAAAGACAATTATCGTTTTAAAATAATTAAAATGATGACGAGGCAACTGTCCTTTTTGAAAGTATATTTATGCGCATATTCTAAACGTTATTGGAGTCGCGTACACTTTTGACATTGTGAATAAGTAATCTTGGTGCGATTAATATACAAATATTTAAAGTATATTGTAAATGTAAAATAAATTAATATCTTCTTGTATAATTAATAAAAATTAATGAGAAGTTAATATTTTTCAAAAAGAAAAAGAAATAATAATAAAATATTTTTTTTAAATTCTTTTATTGTAGTAAAATTTTAAACCAATCATTAATATATCAAATTTTAGTTATTATGTTAATTTATTTTTTATTAAATACAATATTGTTAATTATCTATTGGAGATCTCAACTCATACTTCTTTAATATGCCTTTATGAGGGGTATCACGACTATATATCCAATAACTATCCGGAATAATAAACTTCAATGAAGCCTTATTATTACGACTAGATTTAGTCCTTACTATTTCACTTTTTCTTTTTTTAAGTGATTTATCACTTGTACTTTTAGTTGTACTTAATTTCTTTGAATCTATTATAAAGTTGTTCATATTTATCATTGATCTCATTGTATTGCCCAAGATATTTGTAGCCTTAAAGCATTTGTCATTTTTAGTGATAACATCTATATTTCCATAACATTCCTGTGCTTCGCCATCTATTTTGTCATCCAATCTTAACACATCATTATCGGATTTTAAAAATAATTCTCTCATTGATATATTCAATATACTGTTATCTGTTGTGTCTTCCGTCTCCTCTTCATCAGTTTCTTCATTCTTAATAGTCCAAAATATGTTTCCTTTCTTATCTGAAAATACCCCACTTGCATACTTGTTATTTTTACAAATTACAATGTTTTTGTCTTTTATCAGGTGCAAATTATCATCCGCATTTAGTAAGGCATATCTAGAAAAATTTTTTAATTTTCTCCTACTTTTTCTATCCAAGCGTTTATCTTCCTTATTTTTTGTTCCCTTCTCTTCCTTAACAGAAGATACCGAAGACGATATTTTCTTCCATGATTTACTAAATACACTTGGATGTACATCTCCATCATTTTCCATCAATTTTATCCTCTGAGAAAGGCGTTTTCTCTGTTCATTCGATGCTTTTGCTAAGTCATATAATGTCCCAGAAACTTTTTTCTTTGTTTCTCCTAATATAACTCCTGATGTAGAACTGAAACTATAGAAAGATTTTCTACACTTTTCCAAGATCCCTTGATTATCTGTTTCTTCTTGAACTGGTTGCTTTTCAACATTTGATTTTGGAGTTTGTGCTAATTCAGCTTCTACATTTGGAGCCTCCTCATTAAGATTATCATTACTGGCAGCAGATGATTCTGATTTATTTCCATTTACTTGATTTGTCTCTACTACTACTTCCTCTTTTTCTTGTTTATCACCATTATTTCCATTATGTCTTTCTTTGATATCACCACCATTGTTCTTATGATTTGACCCTTTCCTATGATGAACATCCGGCGAAGGACTTTTTAAAACATTTTGTTTCTTCTTTATAATTTTCTCATCTATAGCATTCTTGGCATTCTTTGTTGTGTTTACTACTTCTTCTCCAAAAACTTTACCAAAATTTTTTAATTCCTTAAATCCTTTTTTAGTGGTACTGACAGAACCTTTGATAAATGGTTTAAAGTTACTCTTAGAAAAAAGACCTCCAAGGGGTGATTTGTCGTTACCCATAAAGACACTTTCTTAATATTAACCATCATCATTTTATATTTGCTGATTTGAATTAAAATTTGTCTCTTAACTTTTATTCTAATTTTTGTTTCCAATCGTTTTAGGAAAACGAAACATTTTACCAATTTAAAAATAATAATACTTTTTAAATTAGAAAAGTATGCTTTCAATAGGTGATTATGCAAAAACGAATATTCGTGAAGGAATTCGACAACGTTCTGATGATCTTATTGTTGTTATTCCTGGACAAAAGTTAAATCTTGAACCTGATGATATCAGGTAAGTTGTGTTAATTATTTTTTTTNTTTTTTTTATTTAATTTCAATTTTTAGAGGAAGTGGTATAATTGATATAGATGGTACACCTGTAAGTACTGTTTGTGGAATTTTAAATAAAGTTAATAAATTGGTAAAAGTTAATCCATACGGTGGTGTTTATAATGGAGAAGTTGGGGATGTTGTTGTTGGGAGAGTTGTTGAAGTTCAACAAAAGAGATGGAAATTAGATATTTCTTCAAGACAAGAAGCTCTATTAAATTTTACAAATTTTCAACTACCTGGTGTAAAAAATCAAAGAAGGAATCTTAATGATGAAATAGCTCTACAAAGTCTTCTTGTTCGTGGAGACCTAATATCAGGAGAGATTCATTCTATATATCAAGATGGAACAATTTTACTACAAACTAGGAGTAGTAAATATGGAAAACTTGGTAAAGGAGTTCTTGTTAAAGTTCCATTCTATTTGGTTAAACGTTCTAAATCTCATTTATTTAAACATGAAAGAGGAGTTTCATTTGTATTTGGATGTAATGGATCTATTTGGGTATATCCTTCTGATCCAAAAAATAGTGATCTTGCAATTGGATGGTCATCAGATCCACATAATGACGTTCCCAAAGAATTGATGTTAGATACAATTAGATTTGCTAATTGTGTTAAAATATTAGCAACATATCACTTAGACATTAATGATTGGACTGTTTCAAAGGCATTCGAACTGAGTCAGTATTATGATTTAAAAGATATTTCCCAACCTTCCATTACTCATGATATTGCCGTTAAAGTTTTAGAAGAAATGAAACATAATGGAATGTTTAATAATAAATAATTTTTTGTACTTTCAGTTTTTTTTTTAATTTTATTAACAATTGTTTTTGTTATAAAATAAATTTTTATTATATAAGTCTAAATTATTTAATATAATAAGTGAAAAATCTGTAATACTGATCATCTATATAGATTTATATATTAGAGAAAACTCTATGGCATACTCTCTTCTTTCTTCATTTTTGGACAAACTAATTCCTTATGCTTGTTTAAGTAACTTTTTAAAGCAAACATCTTTCCGCAACTGTCACATTTGTGTTTCTTAATTCCTACAATAAAATATTATTACCATATATAATTCCTTTTAAATATTATAAGAGATTAAACTGTTGTTGGAAACCTAATATTATATGATAAATTTGCTTCCTTTCAAATAATCCATAATGGAAAAAAAAANAAAAAAATTTAAAAACTAACCTGTATGCGTTATAATATGAGCCCTAAGATTAGAACGATCACTAAATTTTTTTCCACAATGGGCACACCCAAATGGTTTTTGTCCGGTATGAGCTCTCATATGTCCTTGTAATAGCCAGGGTCTTGAAAAAACTTTATCACAAACACTACATTTATGCTGTGCTTTGTGTGTTAACAAATGCATTGACAAAGCAGGCATTGATACATATACTCTATCACAATGAGGACATTTCTTTGCATGCTCTGAATCTAATGATCTATGAGTTTGTTTGTGTCTTGAAAGATTTGAGGATGTAGCATAACTTTTACCACATTCATTACATATATGTTTAGATGACGTACTTAGTTGTGAAATAACAGAATCGGGTGAATTTGAAGGATACTTTTTTCTTTTACTCCTTCCATCCGTCATCAACAATGCATCCATTGTATATCCAATAGTCTCAACCTTATTATTTTCCGAAATTGTATATCCTTCATTTGTTAAAGATAATTTTGGAAAATTATTATTATTTGAAACATTCTTAATATTAGGAGACAGTATACTTTGAATTGAGAAACTACTACTATTACTATTAGAAATCTAAAATAAATAAAAATATTACCAATAATGGAAATGTCATGATATGCGGTGCAATAATTATTCTTTTCCTTCCTGTTATAAGCAACAATATCCAAATTTTAAGGGTTATTAAGATATAATTGTTGCTGCAGTTTTTGTTAAAATTTTAGGTATATAATATCTTACCTCCTTTGATTTAACCGCTATATCCTGGTTAAAAGCATTAAATAAAAATGATGGGGACTCTGTTTTTAAAGGTAATTGTTTCTCCTTTGGTAATGTTAAAATATTATCAAGATTTATTTGGTTTGATAGTAAAAAAAGTTGTAAAGCTATAAATTGTCATATAAAATCATTTTTTATTCAACTTACAATACAATGAAGGCAATGTTGTATTATTTTGATTTATCATTTGAAGTGGTGTTGGGAATATAGTACTGGTTGCAGGAGATAATGTATGTAATATGGAGTTATTATCAGAAAAATTTGTATTAGAAACAAAGTTAGCAAGTACTTCATTCATTAACGGTTGAAGATTATTCATTGTAGTTTTAATATTGAAAATCAAACAGTTTATGTAATAATAAATAAAATGAGCTAACTGTTGGTATTATTCAACATTATGCTTATATCAGCTCCGCCTATTTCCTTATATAAGATTGGCCAATAAAATTTCACTTGTCATGTCTAAAAAAACTCTAATAGGCGTGACATGTCTATGGTTATTAGGAAGTTTGTTGTGTCAAATTAAATGATCTATGTCATAAAATGATTATATAATAAGAAAATACTATTTTATAAAGGTCATTGGCAGCTGTCTTTTGAGATTTCTTATGTAATCTGATAAAAGGTATCATTAAAGTGATAATAGTTTTTTTTTCAAAAATATCAATGTAACGATGTATTTTTTTTATATTATCAAAAGGATTATTGATAATAAATTTTAAAAAAAATATATCATGTAATTAAACATTTATATATGTAATAAGGACCATTGTTATTAGATTATGCAATATTAATATGATCTATACTTGTGTAGAAATTTACATCTGCCGGATATTAACTTTAATAACATAAAAAATATCATCTTAATTAGCAGGTCAACAACAGGTCATCAGCTGGATTGGAAGACTTAAGTACCATTTTGATTAGTGAAAAACATGCAACTCTTCTTCCATAAAGTGGATATCAGTTACGCCATTCTAGTACCATGTTCGAAAGTATAAGAGCCACTTATCACTGGAAAAAATATTTTATAATTAATTTAAAAAATAACAATATTATGTTTTTTGTACAACTTTATCTTGAGAAAAGATGCTCCTTATCATAAAGAAAAAATTGATAACAAATAATTATAAAACAGAGTTCATGAAAGTTCTTAGTCATTAAATTACTCAATATCACCTGCTTTCCTTAATTAATCTTCTAAACTATTTGCTATTTAAAACCAGTAGTAAATATATAGTTTATCTTGCGTAATATAGCACCTTAAACAATCAGTTGCAAATTAACCGGATATGTGATGTTGTTTAACGTACCGATTATCATTTTATTATTACATCTGTCGTTTATTTGGAGAAACTGTTATTTTTATAATCAAAAAAAAAAATAAGAAATTTATATTAAATTTATATACATTTTTATAATCTTTTTAAATCTATACCATTAATCAATTTTTATATTGTAACCAGCAGGAGCTGTTAAACATTGCCGCTACTTATGTAATCTTTATAAGCCCTATTGTTTTCTTTAATTAAACGCGACTTTTCGGCATCCTATTTCAAACTAAAAATTCTATGACAATACTTGGAGTCATGATGTAATCTGAATGAATTAAAATATTAAAATATAAATGATGAATGTGATATAACATATGGGTGCTTTTAGAATTTGCCATTTAAACTTATTACTTTTATTTGTAAAATACCGAGTTTCTATTATTTTAATGCATGTTTATACTAATGAGGAAAATGTTACACCAGAAGGTGCTATCCATTTAGCAGATAATTATTTGATGTCATAAACTGTTATTGGGTGTCATGATTGAAGCTTATTTAGCTAATAAAATATTTATATATAAACATGTTGTATAATATTGAAAGTAATGAGGCTTTATTAATTGAATTGTCTACTATTATAAAGATTGTCAAAAAGTCAAGAGTTTAAATGAGATCTTGAAACATCTTAAATAATTTCATTGTAAATGGAAGTTAGATCAAGTTTATTGTTTTCATGAGACAGTCAACATACTTATCAACTCTAAACTTTTATCTTGACAATAGTCATTGTTTTGCCTAAACAGCCTCTTCTGGGAATTTAATAATATGACAAAGTACTAAAGTTTGAAAGACAATTTTTATCTCACATCATTTACACATAATGAATTTATATAGTTATAATATGATAAGATTTTGATTAATTGTCAACCATAGTCAAATAATAATATGAATATTATATTTTACAAAATTATTTAAATTTAGAGACTATAAAAATATAATCATTTTGGTAATTGATAATTTTTGGATCATGTTTATCATTTTGGTATTACTTATTGCTCTTGCAGCCATATTTTATTTGGCAAATGATCCATCAGCATTGAAAAAGCTTAAAGAGCTTTCAGCTCAACCTGGTGGAAAGGATACAAAAGTTAAGTCCACATCAATGCCTGTTAAGACAGGAAAAGGTCAAACCAGTACAAAAACAGCATTAGTTAGAGAAGATACCACTCAACATAGTAAGAGTAAAAAGAAGCATCCAGAAGGAGCACGTACAAGTCCAACGGCAGAAGAGTTGAGGAAACAAGCAGAGAATTTGAATGCTACAACACCTAATACTGCAATTCCAGCGTAATTTATTAATCTATAATATTTTTTTCTACTAATTTTGCATTTTTTGTAGCAATGATGTAATAAACGTTGTAACAAAAAATAATTCTTATATTCCATCTTCAAATAATAACACTTTTGGAAGGAAAAGTATAAAAGAGCATCATCAAGATCATAGTAAAAAGAATCTTTAACACGTTCCAGATAAATAACAATATTGTCGTTTTTTAAGGACTAAATAAATATATTTTTGAATATAAATATTTATCTAATAATAAATTATTAATTATAAAGTTGATAAGTATTTTATTTCAATGTTGAAATTATTTTAAGAACTTCATTTCAAAACGACTTAAAAGTTGTGGAAGAGTAGAGATCACAGGGCCATATCCTGTGGCATTATCATATAATTCAAATAGAGGTGCTGCAACAAGTTTAAAATTCCGAGGTACCGCAAAATAAGCAGAGGATGGAAGTTGGACGAGATACAATTTACAGCATTCCTTAGGCCTTGTAACATGACTAGGAACATATGGATATCGTGGAGGTTCAAAATTACTTCTCCACCATTTAGCTAACATATCAGTTACATTCCAATTTGTTGGAGGTTTATCAGGAGAACTAAGTGTTTCATTTAATATTCGTTTTAAACCATCAATATCATTCTCTTCTGGCATCAATTCACCTCCAGGTAATTTAAAAAATGTTGTTCCTATTTGTAAAAGTAGTATATGTGGTGTATTATGTTCATTAACAATCATAACAGCTTCAACACTACGTCTCATTCCTATTGTCTGATATTCATTCCTCATTCTTTGAAATCGCGCCTGTACTGAACTATCTTTCTCTGATTGAGCATCTTTAATAGCAAATGTGTAATTGGACAATGGATATCTAAAAAGTGGATAGAAACAAAGAATATATTTTAAAAAACTTACAAACCAACAATATAATCACTATTATCGGGATTACGATTACAAATAAATGATTCTTGAGATATATTTGGTACTTCATTTTTCACTGTCCCACTACTTTCCTCCAATTTTATAGTAACATCCATATTTAGATTAAGAAGTATATAAGATTTAATATGAGATTAAAAATCGTAAACTTTATTCCAAAATTTATCCTATCAAGATTTTTAGTATCTTTTTAAGGATCATTCTTTGAATAAGTATAATATTTTTATAAATTTATTTATTAAAATTTAATATAAAATAATATCTATAGGATGATTCTGAAGAAGAATAAAGAATCTAGAAAAAAGTTTTTATAACTTTAAAGTTATTTTAAATTTTTATTTAAAAATATGGAGAGTATCAAAAATAGATTTTTTTTAGATATGTTATTCTCTGTGTAGGATAAAAGAATTTTATTTTCTTTATAAAAATTTTTTGTTATAATAATTACAATGTAAAGTAATTAAAATAATTAAAAAAAAGAATGAATGAATGAATTACTGTATACAACAATTGATAAGAAGTTTCATATCACATGAAGAATTGGATACCATTACTACTTGATCAACCATATCAGAGATTGGTTGTACTGCAGGATACTAAAAATAAAATGATATAAAATAACCTAAGGATGTCAGAAACAAACCTCATCTGCAGCAATTTTCATATTTTGTACACAAATTTTTAACACCTCGCATAATTTATCAGCCATATTTCTCATCTCATCCTTTAAAACAATATCAATAAGATTTTTTGAAATAGAATCACCAATATAAACCAATTTATGTGCTTCAAGAATAATAATTTTACCTTGTTGTACAAATTCCATAGGTGGAAGATTATTTTCAATTACCGTTAAAAATGTTTCTATGGCAGAGGATAACTGTTTTGAGTGTATATCAAATTGTGGAGCATACATTAAAATTGTCTGTTTATCATTAATTGAGATGGAGTTTATTGATGATATAACTTCCTTATTGTTTTCATCATTCAAAAAGGAGAACCGTTTTTTGGCAGTAGCTGAATCATAAGAATTTTTATCATGTATAAAATCATAATCATGATGCAAACTATTCGTTTCACTTACAACACTTTCTAAATCATCTTCCTCAATTATCGTTTTGGTATTATTGTTATTATTATTTTTTTCGTTATAAATTTTGTTTCGTTCACTCAAGTTTGTTTGTTGATATTCTAAAGTAACAGGGTTTTTAAGAATATTATTATTATTATTATTTTTATATATTGAATCTTTTACTTTATTACATTCATCATATGGCTCTTTATTTTTTTCCTGATTTCTTATAATATTCATATGATAATCCATATCTAAATATTTAATAGTTCCATCTGTTGGTAGGATACCTATCCATTCAACTATTTTAATAACATCCAATGGTAAATGTTTTAACATTGCAATATATTGATCCAAGGAATCATTAGGATTTCCAAAAGAGTTGGCTCTAGCAAGAATGGTAACATCATACTTTTGCATTTCCAACTCATTTTTGATACTATTCATTAATTTTATTTTTTCCTTGATAAAATCAATAATCTCCTCATACTCTTCCCTTTTCTCTTTATTGTTATTACCAGGAACAATTAGTTGTAATAAAAGTGAAATCTCATTTAATGATAAGAATGTTTTATTTACATTTTCCCTGATTTTTTCTATATTATTTTCTAGAATATTTAATTTTCTCCATTTTAATGGACTACTTATTTCTACCATCACTTGCGAACATTTCTTCAAAACTGACATATTACTCTCCATCTCATCAACTAAAACCCGTTTGTTGGACAAAAGTTTATCAATACTATAAAAAAAAANAAAAAAAAACTTACTCAGATTTTAAAGAAATATTTTTTGAATAATTAGTAGGATAATTACTATTAATATTTTCGGTTGATTCACTCATATTCGTGTAAATTCCATTATTAGTAACCAAGGGAATTGTCAAAGTATTACCATTCTCCATCGGAACAATTATCTTTGTTTGTTCTGTTAAACCAGCTGTTTTTGATAAGACTGGCTTATGTAAAGTTGCTGGGAGAGTTTCGTAGAAGGAGTCACGATTGTGATTATCATGACCAAGGATTTCATTAGGTTTAGATAATATTTGGTATTTTAAATTTACTGATGAACGTTTTTTTTCCTCATCAGAAAGATCCCCAACAATTCCACTGGAGGAAGGAGAATCTAAACTACTGTCATCTAAATGTTGACTATTTTTATTATCATTTTTTTCAATATCATTTGAATTGGTATAAGATACATATTTTTGTGGATTAATTTCAAGCATCTCTAGACTTCTTATGGCTTCATCTATTGAATCTTCCTTCTTTAGTTTTTGATGTATTCTAGGTATAAATTTCATTTCAGTATTATCTTTTAGTTTTTCCGTATTAGAAATATTATTAGGAATGTAATTATCATGATGTAAGGAATTTTTTCTATTGTTTTGATTGAAATCGTTCGATGAAAACATTGATTTAGATAGAGATACTGGTTTAGGAGGCACTTTTGGTTTAGTGACATTTTGTATATCAATAGGTCCCTTTCTATCAATATTATTATCTATATCCTTGTGATCTAAAAAATCATTCCATATCCCAAATAATGGTGGTGAGACTTGCCCGGAACTAAAACATCCAAATAAGTATTTAGAATTCATTTTAAATATAATTAATTATAGATACATATATTTTTAATTAATATATAAATGCTAGATAAGTTAATTATAAAATTTTTATATATATGTATAAAATTTGTTATTGAAAATAAGGTTGATTTAATTATTTTTGACCCTGTTACTATGAAATATTGTTATTACTAATCTTTAACTATAAGTTATAAAATGATGTTATCAGTTGCGCGTAAAATGATATAATTAATAACTTATTTAATATAATTAAGATACATCTCAACAATTTTATGTTTCATGAGAATATATGAGTATAACATGTTATAATAATTCTTACCTTTTAGTTCTACGAATTGATTTAGGTGCACTACCATACATAGTATTATTAAAAAATGGTCGTGATTGTGAATTATTCTCCATAAAATCGTTATTTAATAAATCAGATCTTTGTTGAGAAACATTATTTTCAAATGATAAATAATCATCATTAAAACTTTCATTAAAAGATCTTACATTTTGATCATCCATAAATCTTATTGGTATATTTCTCACAACACCATTCGATGATGTACTTGAATTTCGGTTACGAAAAAATTGCTCCTCATCACTATCATTTATAGATGGTATTCGAAAGGATTGTGTTTCTCTTATTGGTCTATGTTCTTGTCTAAATGAATTAACAAATGTATTATCATGGCCAGATGTCAAGGGGAATAATCTATCAAAACCTGTATTCATGAATTCTTTTGGTATTGCATCTCTGACAAACGATGATGTAGTTCTTTGAAAAAAAGGTGCATTAAATGCTTGTTTAAAAAGTTGATCATCAAACATTGAATCACTTTTACGTTTTGGTTGACGAAAACGACGACTCTAAAAATTTTTGATTTCAACAATTTATTTACAATAACTTTGACTTAAACATTTGGAGGGGTAAAAAAAAGTATAGATGATAGAAAATAATTAATACGATTCTCCTACATTATATTTTACACCATTTTTTATACATTAATCTGTGAAAGATAATGTCTAGTAATAAATTACAAATGAATAATATTTTTTTATATATAAACATAAAAACCTTCATGTTAAATTAAGAATAAATTTTATTCTTTTCAAATATATTTTTTAATATATACTATTATAAATTTTAAAAAATTAACTAAAAAATAATTTTTAATGTTTAAAGGAATTAATTTATCTATTTCTAATTAATTCTAAATTAGAGTATACTATTATAAATGGATATACAATTCATTGTACTAATTCTTAAAAATATTAAGTATCAATCTAGTGGAAATATTATTATCGAACACATGTTCAAGGTGTAGAAAATAAATGATTAGTTATTTTGTTATAAGCAAATCAAAACTTAGTCAAGTTTATATAGCTTTTACATTTACATTTTAATATGTGGTAAATAAATTGACTACAATTATGAAAAAAAAGCTTTTTAATTGAGATAGCATTATTTTAGAGAAGGAATTAGTAACATACTGAAATCATCACTGTTAACAGTAAATATTCTTTCACAAACCAATCTATCAATGACCTTAATTCTTAAAATTTATATTGTCTAACTTAGAATTACACTTTACTTTTTAATATCGTTCAACTAATTTTTTAACCAAAAATATTATATTTTAATATAATTATATTTATCATTATTTAGAGAATGTTATATAAATTTTAAAATATTCAATAAATATATAATATTAAAATAATAACATGAATGGAGACTATTTAATTTATAGGAAAATTAATTTATGTATATATATATATATACAATCTTTGTATAAAAGTTCCGTCTAACAAATAATAAAAGATGATTCATAAGGATGTATAATAAAATCAAATCATGCGACACAAGATATATAGTTACTTTTTTTTGATTAAACTTACTTGATTTAAAATACTTTTGCTTAACAATCCATCACTATTATATAAGATATCATCAAATTCTCTAGGATAATTCATTTTTTAATAAAAGTTTAGGTTAAATAAATAATAATTATCAAATTGAGGCAAAAATAAAATTTTTTTTAGAAAAATAATAATATTACTCTTTTTGAAAACTTTAAATTGCAAAGTAAATATTTCGTAGATGTGTAAAAATGACTTTTTTTATTCTTCACAGCTATTTATATTTTTGTTTGATTAAAAAAATAAATTCTTTATATTTTCAAAGTTTTACACAATTCAAAAAGAAAGCTGATTTATTGGGTTTGTAAGTGATAAGAGATGTTATAATATGTAGAGGAAGCAATTCATTCGATCTAAAATCACACGAAAATAATAATGAATGGCATAGAATTAAGAATATTATTATTTGTTTAAAATATTGATATTAGATAATTAAAATAATTTGGTTTAGTCTATCTACACATATTAAAAATATAAATAATTTTTAAAAATTTTTCCTCTTTCTTTACACGCTTCTTTAATATTAAAATGAATTAAGAATAGATTATCAATTTTATAATAAAAACCTGCTTAAGAGTTCTTCATAATCATTATATATATATAAATAAATAAATATTTCAATTAAGCAACTATATATTTTCAAATTAATAACACTTTTACATATACATAAAATAACCTATAAATAATATCAATTCTTCCTTAAATTTTTAATAAATCATTATATTATAAGCTTGACAGGATCAAAAATTTTAAACAAAATTTGAACAAAATTTTATATTATAATAACATTACTATACAAAATCTAGTTGCTAACTCTTTCAGGAAAACTTAGATCATGTCTAGTTGTTATAAGATAAATAAAGCGCTTTAAAATTTTGTTAAATAATAATATGTGAATAAATGTGTGAGAAATGATTATATTTTAAGATTGAAGATATGTATTCAAATAAAAAAAAAGTGGCTTTGAATAAAAGTTTTAATAATAGAGTATAAAAAGTTAAAACATTCTAACATTATTAGTTTATTTAAATGTGAATTTTATACTTTACAATTAATGAAAAAATAATTGATATGTTGAAATAAATAAAAAAAACTTTTTAATATAAAAAAAAAATTTAGTTAACAAGTTACATTTTATAATACGTACCTTTTATAGCTTTTAACAATGGAATGTTAAATGAAAACTTTTATAGATATTAAAGACATTATGTCAAAAAAAATTTTATAAATGGAAATATAAAAGCCATACTAAGTTGATAAAATTCTTATTTTATATAATGATTGTAAAGGATGTTTTTAAAATATAACAAATTAAAGGCTGTAAAATAAAATTTTATCACTACCTTTAAGTAAAACATAATTATGAGGAATTACATATTTTTGAAAACATTAAAAAATTAAATTTTGATGAAGATTGTTGTAGTTTGAAATATTGTTGTATAATTGAATAAAAATTAATGAACCGATATTTTGTAGTGTTAAATTTTTAAAAAATCATCCAATTTTAATTCATTAAACATTTTTCCTATCACTGTGACTGTTGTATACATAATAGGTAAAAACTAGTGAAATTATTTGTATAATAAAATAAAAGCCAAAAAATATTTACTTAAACCAAAAATTTTTAATATATAAAAACTGTTAGTTGAATCACACATTATATAACCAATTTTATTACTTTTATTTAATAATACTGTAACTTGAACAAATAAGGAGAATTAGAGTAATTGAGATTTATTTCATTTGAAATTACTTTTTATTATCATCATTAAAAAAGAGTATAAGGTAGACTACCACCCGCTATCAGATTAATATATAATATTAAAATAAACACCATTTTTTGATGTTAAAAAATTAAGATGTTGCAGAAATATTTATAATCTTATAAATAATTTAATAATGTATAAAAAAAGATTTTAAAAACAAGTTTATCTAATTTATAAAACTAATTATTTTATATTATAAATACATTTACTTTTATTTTAACTGTTTATTTTATAAATAAATAAAATTCTTCTTAAAATAATTAACCTTTTTCTGTAAGTAGCTATAATATGTGACTTTATGTGTATACATATTAAATATATAGGTTTATATATTGAGAGAAAACAATTTTTAAAATGGAGTTGTATACTCTGCTACATGTTCAAAAAGTTTTCTTCTCTCTGATACAGACATATTATAATGTTTTAAATCTTTTTTAACAACAGGTACCATCTTTACACATATTTTTTCATTATTGTTTATAATATCAGATGATGTTGCTGAATCATCCATTAATGAAGGAGTTGTTGGATGATCCTCTTCATCACCTTTAGGTGCCTCTTTATTTATATAAGAAGAATTATTAAATATTGATGGTGGAATGACCGGAGAAGAATGGTAACGGATATCTAAAAAAAGGAATAATTATTAAAATTAAAATAAATAATATTTACCATTTCTTCTAGAAATCATGCGTTGATGAATTGATCGAAGTCGATTCTGGTTTGGTGGAATATAAGAATGGATTGATGAAGTCAATGGATTTTGTAAGTGTTTGATTTCGAGATCTTGATCTTGCTCTAATTGCTTTCCTGAAGATTTTATATAAAGTTTATATAAAATTAATAAATGGTGAAGAATAAAGCAATTGACAATAGCTTAGAGAAGGAACGAATTAGTAAAAACATACCTTGTTTTAATGTCAGTGAAACCTATAAGACAAAATGTGTAAATATATATATTTGATGTGAAGTTAGTTTATTAAAAAAAAACATATAAAGCAGTGTTGTTATATTATTAACTTACCTTGTTCATCAACTAACGAATTTGGATTTTCTCCTAACTGTGTTAATTTCTTCTCCAATATAGTCACTCTCATCTTAAGTCCATCAATTGTTGAGTCCTTATATTGAATGTCACGTTGTAGTCTTTTATTATAATTTTCTAAATCTTCAATATTATTGTTTTCTCTTTCTCTGAGATACAATTTTAATTTCTCATCTAACTGAGAATTCTCTTGACATTTGGCTGAATACAATTGTGATAAACTTTTTAATTCCTCTGTCATTTGATCTAATAAAATATTATTTGATACCTCTGAATTACTATCACATTTATCTATTCCTTTTTGAGTTTCTAAAGCTTTCTCAAGTTTATCATTTAATACTTTAATTTCTTCATCATGAGTTCTTTGAAAAACTTCTAAAGCTACTTTTGTAGCTTCTTTCTCATCTTCCAAATCTTCCTCATGAGCTCTTTTTAATTTATCCATTTCATTTTCAAATTCATGTCTTAATTTATTAATCTTATCTTCATAAGTCGTTTTTATTGCTGAAGCATGGTGTTCATTTGATTTTATCAATGTTTGTAATTCCTCTTGTAATCTTCGTTTTGTTTGATCTTCATCATTTAACCTATCTTTAAGAGATTTAATTTTTAAATCATAATCTTTAGAAATTGCACATAATTCCTCATTATGAATATGTTGTATTTCTTCCAACTCTGCCTCCAGTTCTTCCACCTCAGCCTGTAACTCTGCTTCAATTTCTTTCTCATTCAAAGGATGTTGTTTTGAAATATCAGTCATTGTTGAACTATCCTTCATTTCACTATAAGGTAAATTTTTTGAATCAATAATTTCACCTAACATTTCATATGCATGTAATAAATTTTCAAATGTTATCTCTATATTTTCATCTATTTTCTCATCACTCAATATCAAATTTGGTATATTCTTTTTTATTTCATCTAAAAAGACATTTAAATCATACCATTGTAAACCTCTATTTAATGACAAAAGATTACTTAAAGATTCTGTTTGTATCTCTGCAAGTTTTATCATCTTTTTTCTTGTTTCTTTTAATCTAAAAATGTGATAAATATAAAAGAAAAATTTTTTTATAATTCTTACATTATGTTAGTACCATTTTCATAGTTCCCTAATTCCTGTTTTAATACTTCCATCTCTTCTTGTTTCTTCATTATATCATCCTCTGCTGCCGATAGGCATTTTCTTAAATGACTTAATTGTGATGCACTATTATTGTTTGCAAATAATTCTCTTAATTTTTCATTTTCCATCTGAGTACTATTTAATGCTTCCTTTGCATCTCTTAATTGTTCACGTAACATAGAAACCTTAAAAAAATTTAAAATAATATAAAATTTAAAAATAAAATATACATGCCTGATTTTCTAAACTTATTAATCTGCTATCCTGATTTTTAATTGTTTTTTCTCCTAAATTATTATTACCAAGGAATGGTTTCTGAAAATTTTTATTATTATCATTATCTAAACATTCATCCTCAATTTTTAAAGCATAAGAACTCCTCTTAAATCCTAAAAGATTTAACAACTTTTTGTAATATCGAACCATCCTTCCTATCGATATCATTAAAAATAAATGAAGTTATATAATAAGTTTTTAGAAGAATTACTTTTCTCCTATTTTTTTTCCCAATCCCAATATAAAAATAATTATATAATCTCTTTTTGTGAGTTGGAACAGATGAATCGGGAGAGAGTAAGAAAGAATAGCTGTAGTATAGTAGTAATAATGTATTATTTTTCAGTAAAGGATAATATTAAAAGTATATAGCTATGAATATTAATAGCATATGTCCCGTAAAAATATATTTGTATCGTGATTATCATACACTATATTTTGATAGTGAATCATCTCTCATACTTTGATTCGATTTTTATTATCAAACGATTGTGATTAACATATTAAAAATGCGACAAAAATAATGCCTCATAAAATATATATACACTTAGTCTTATTTATTTTTAGTCTTAATCAAAAACTTACATTTTTATCATTGTTATTGAGACGAGTTCTCCAACTTAAGGATGATTGACTATTATTAGATGATAATAATTTTGGTGTATTTGAAGAGGATATTTCAACATTATTTTGACTAAATGAGCTCCGTTCCATTCTTTTAATTAATGGGGATTTTTTGGTAAATAAACCTGTTGTCAAATCAAATGATTTATTGTGATAATCCTTACCATCTAAGCTGTATCTTTGAATATTTTTATGTTGATCACGATTAATATCATTGTAATTTGTTTCTTCCTCACTCATTGACTCATCACCCATAATACTATTACTATGATGACTTTCCGGAGCTACATATGCGATATGCTTCTTCTTCCTTGATAACACACTTGCTGAATCACATTGAGATAATCCATCAGCTGATTGGTAAGATGTTTCAATATAAGTCGGAGAAGGATTATGCAAATTTTGTTGTAATGCAGCAATCCAACTATCTCGTATACCGGGAGTGATAGCAGAAAGAATATGCCTTGATCGTCGGCATTTAATTTCAATCCCATAATATTTTGCTGATGCAGATGGATAAACATTTTCACAATCTGTTAAATCTAATGTAACTTCAGGTTGTGTACTATCCTCTGCCCATACATCATTATACAATTTTAATGATAATCCCGCCAAAACAACCCAATATTTTTTCCATTCTATATTTCCCTTTCCTTTCATCATTAACCAACCTTTCCTTAATGTATGTGCATTTGATGTATCTATGTTAAAAGGCTAAAAAAAATGTATGTTTTATTAAATGACGCGTTTTAAAACATACTGTTGTAAATGGAATTTTTGTTCCATTTACTTCCTTATTATTGTTACTTTTAATTGAACTATTTGAAAAATCATTTTTAATAGAATTATTTTCACTAGTATAACTATCAATAGATGTTACCATTAAAGTATTACTAATTGAATTATCGTCTCTAAAAAATGTTTAATTTATATACTTAAATTTTAAGAAAAAGATATATATACATACCTAGTTTGACGTTTCCTCTGTTTTACAGATCGAGGTGTCCCATGAATAGAACTTGTCATATCACATTGTCGAGGTGTAGTATTACTTGATTGTGAATTTGTTGAAAAATTATCATTATTATTAATAGGAATTTCATATAATTGATTATTATAACTATTTTCAATATTTATTTTTTTATTCTTAAACATTGAATTTTTATTACAATTTTCACTCTTATGGTCTGGTGACATTGATCGTGAACTACAGGAACTATTTATTTCGGAGAGTGAATCATTTGCATTTATCTATAAATAAAGTAAAGATTAATTACATTTATTATTCTTTACCTGTATAATTGTAGGTTCATAGGTTGTCTCATTTAACAATTCGTCACTAATGATTTCTTCATCATTTTCATTCCTTTCCTTTCTTGGAATTGGCATACAATGAATCATATTTTGTTTGGCGAAATTGTGTAACATCCCTTGCCACCAACGAATCTCTTCTGTACTATCTGCTTTTACATAACAAACGGCTGGGTGGGTTGGAGAATCATTTTCAATGATCGATGTATCATTTATATCACCATCCTTTGAATTGGATAAATTAAACTCATTCCCATTTTTGAAGGCAATTAAAATTGAATGTGAATTTCCGGTTATAGGATCAGCTTCACATACACGGATACATCGATTCATATCCATTATTACTTGGGGTATAGTTTCCGGATTATTATCCAAGGCATAGGATAATTCTCCATCGTCAGATAAGGTAAAATATCTCCTTTGCCATCGTTTTTGAGAATGTGAAGGAATAGAAAAATCTAATGTTAGTGGCGCAACATATAAAAATCCACATGCAATAACTTTTCTACTCATCTAAAAATAATAATATTGTTATATGAAAAGATACAAAATTTTGTATATATACAGAATGATAACAAGTAAATAATATATTTGTGGTAGAATCATTGCGATTGACTAAAAATATGATAAATTTTAGGTTGCGCAAAATGTTTGGATTGAGGTTATAAAAGTAAATTGTTTTGTACTGTTTGATATTGAAATAATTATAAACAATAAAAACTTTTAATAGAATAACAATGATTCTAATTAATAATAAGATAAATTATTATAATTTAAAAAAATTTTATTAACAATAAAATAATGAGGATGATTAGAAAAATTAATATAAAAATAAATTTATAGTTAAAATGTGAAAAAAAANAAAAAAAAGCAAAAAATTTATTTTATTACTATAATAAAATTTAAGACCGGCTTCTTTTTACTTGACATATATTATAAAATTACCAACATTATCGGTTAAACGTTAAAACTTATTGTAGAAGGAAATAGATAAAAATATCCTCCCGAGTTTAATCAATAGACGTAAACGTATATGAACTATTATGGCCAGTCATTTGTCAATACTCTACCACTTTTAATATTCATAATAATACATATTTGAATGGTAAAATGGGGAACAATTCATGTATACAATACGAATATAGATATACATTTAGGCGACCCATCTCAAAAGTAGTTAAAAAGTTCTATTTAAATTAAAGATTTTTATAGTCTTTTTAATATATTAAAAAAAGGGAGAAACGTGTGGTGATTTAAAATTTATTTGACAATATATTATAATAAAATGATCATATAGTTAGGAATTAATATTGTCAAAATTTTTAACATGTTTTATAAATCTTTTTTACTTGCTTACTCTAATTATCTAATCTAACATGTTTTTTTTTTGCATAATAATTATTGATAATAACTTTCCAGTAAATTATATTTTGAAAGAAAAAAAAAGAATTGTCAAAAGGTAAATATTGTCTCTATATTTACAAAATATAAAAATAAACAATAAATTAATAACATGCTTTATTAAAAAAATATTTATCTTTTGCAAATGTTTGATGGAAACAAAACTTACTTTAGCTTTTTCCAGAGCCTCCTCGGAATGTTGTTCCTTGGTCTGAAAACAATATTGACATCGATTTTTTGAAAAAATATTTGCTTTAAATTCAGAACATTGTTTGGTCATCTTGTTGATTTTAGAAAAATGTTGTCATAAAATAGTTACATGAAAAGTTTTGTATATATCATTAAAGTGTTAATGACAATTTTTTTTATTGTATTTTTAAATATAGTTAAATTAATGTAGAAAAATATTCCTTTGAATATATAGTATTATATGATAGAAGAATATGGAGAAAAAAAAACAATTTTTGATAAATTTCTACAATAACAAGATTTGATTATATAATTATACAAAAACTTGAATTAAATTATGATAGTACTCTGTTATGATATATTAATGTTACGAATTGAAACATTTTGGCATTATACTGAAGGTCAAATGTTATTATTTTTAATAAGATACTGATATGAAAATGATAAGGTTATATTAGAGAGATTGAGATAAATGATTGTGAAGTCGTAGCATGAGTATGTGTTATATCAAAAGTAATGTTTTTTTTATTTTATTCTTAATTGTAAGATGGAAAGATTTGTATATAAGATATAGGTAAATTGGATATTCTTATAAAAGAATAAGTAATACTTATGTTTTGTGAAACGTTTTAGTTTGATAATAAATAAGATTTGAGCAGAAGAAAGACAAAAAAAAATTTATGAATAGATTGTATTCACTAATAATATTAAAAAGTTTTCCAATAACTAAAATATGAAACAATAAAAATTTATATCTTTATATATTTACTTAATAGCTGTGGAAAAAAAAATAAAATGTCATTAATAATAATTTTACAATAAAATTGCACATACTCGTAACAAAAAAAAAAATATTTACTATTGTAGTATTTTGTTTCTCTTTATAATTTCCCTACAATAACACATTTTTATGTGTAATACAATAATATTTCTTATATTCTAAATTATTAAAAATATAATTTTGAAGAAATGTTAAAACAAGCTTCTTTTAACTATATTTTCATTTAATCTTTTTATAAGTTAGAAAATGACGTTTTTGATATACAATACTTTATTATACACTCTTGTTTTAAATTTTGAAAGTGTGATATATTATTTCTTATAATACAAATGGGTATTTAGAATATTATATGCTTAATTTTATTACTTAACTCACTAGTTTGGAGATTGAAAATTTATTTTTAGTAAATAGTTCTAGATCTAAAAATTTTTCTTCATTTAAATATAAAGTTGTTATTATTCTATATACTTTAAAACAAGAATTTATTATAAAAAAATTTATAAGATGAGAGAAATGAGATGTAAATTTATAGGAGGACGTATCTTGAAATTAATAATAAGCACGAATTTTTTTTATCATTTTAGTAATATCGAATCATTTTTAAAATAAAAATAATAACAATTTTACAGATGTTGTGGAAGTAGAAGTAATAGTAAAATATAATCAATTCATAAACTTTATACATATCTTTCAATTGATGAGGCATTAATTTAAAAGTTTACTTTTGGCAGATACATTTAATACTTTTAACTATATAGAATATGGTTTTAACTATTAACAATTTTATGTTTAAGCATATTAAAGATTTTAAAAAGAATTATTGAATAGTTATAAAAATATATGCAAAACTAATTATAGAAAAAGGGAATCATTAATTGATACTTAAAATAAATAATTTGTAACACATATACATTTGTACTATATAATAATTTCATCTCACTAGGTATAAATTAATATTTTTTATATTTTACTTCTTTACAAACACTATAAATCATTATACTACTATGAATAATAAACATTTTAAAAGTTTTCTTTTTCAATATATACATAAAAAGAAAAAGCATTCTTTAAGCATATTTAAAAGTATTCGTATAAATCAATGAAGAAGAATTATTTCTAAAAATAAATAATACAATAACATTTCAATAAAATTATTTATCTCAAATTTTATGGGATTACTTTATTTAATGATGATTTTTAAATGAATGCATGGAATATAAAAGTTAATAATAAATATTATGATTATATATTTTTAAATTTCAATAAATGGTTTAGTAAAATATTTATATTTGGGATAAAAATTATCAATAAAAAATGGAACCATCAATTTAAAATTGTTTAAATATTTTATTCTTCCAATATTATCTTAAATTTGTTGATAAATTTTTCCAACTTAAAAAATATCAATTTTAAATGTCACAAAATAAAATGTTTACAATCTTTAAAGTATATGGATAAATATCATTTTTATAAATTTAATATAAGAATAAGAAGAGGTAGATTAACAATATTTAGGGGAAGATAACCAAAAAGCTATATACTATTAATGATTCCTTGTTTATTTAGATCAAAGAGCAGTTTTGAAAGTAAACATACAACAAACGCGTTTCGATAAATTATTCATAAATAGACTTTATTTATTTTAGATTAAATAGAATGGCAAAATAGATATCTAAGAAAAGAAGGTATACACAAACCGATTACTTATCATATTTTTATTAATAATTATACATTCTTTATTTGCTTTTAATAAAATTATATATAGTATAGTTTTTTTTTTATTTTAATACATAAATAAATATAAAACATTCAACAATTAATCATATACAATATAAATAAAAAAAATTAATTAAAATGCCAAATGGCAAAACCTGCGTTTAAATATATTTATGGTAGATGAATTCTATCGCTTCACGACAGATACATTTTTTAATTTAAGAGATAATATTGTAATTATAAAATTTTTTTCTTTATATTCATTATTTTAATAACTCAAGGCAGCTTCCTTATATTCAGAACCATCATTAGAAAATAAATCTTCCAATCTCCATTGTAATGTCTCAAATGTCGGTCGTTTCTCTGGATCTCTATGCCAACATTGGAGCATAATCTCATACAAAGGTGCAGGACATCCGGTTGGACATGGCATTCTGTAACCATTCTCAACTTTTTGTAATACCTCTGCATTTGTCATTCCTGGATATGGAATTCTACCATATGTTACCAATTCAACAAGTAAAATTCCAAAACTCCATACATCTGATTTACTTGTAAAACGATTGAAATTTATTGCTTCCAATGGTGACCATTTAATAGGTATTCGACTTCCAACTCTAGCCTCATATTCATTTTCTCTCATCAATCTAGCTAAACCAAAATCAGCAATTTTAATTGATCCAGATGTAGAGACAAGAATATTTCTAGCTGCTAAATCTCTATGAATAAAGTTTTTCTCCTCTAAATATCTCATTCCTGAAGCTACTTGAGAAGCAATATCAACTAATGTACCAATTGATGAATTTTTACCACGTCCTTGAAGGAATGTTAATAAATTTTCTTGCATCAATTCAGTAATAATTAAAATTGGTTCTTCTCTTGTACAAACAGCATACAATTGAAGTAACTTGGGATGCTTTAATCTTTTCATAATTTGTGCTTCTGTTAAGAAATCAGAGACATCAGCTGATCCAGGACGTAACTTTTTAACGGCTACAGGAGTTGAATTTTTCCATATTCCATGCCAAACTTCACCAAATTGTCCAGCACCTATTTGCCTAATTAAACGGATTGATCTTCTATCTATTTCCCATTGATCATCATATGTAAAGGTAGATGTTTGAGGTAATTCTAATTTTGTTGATGGTGCTCCCAAAACTACACATAATCCATCAGCCTCCTTACTATAATGTGTTATTAATTCCTGTAATGTTGTGAAAGCTTTCCTTCTTGCAATAAAATATCCTCCCTGATCTAATTGTCGTATTCGGTAATGTTTAACAGAATTTCCATCTCTAACTGACAACGAAAATTCATTTTGTCTTGATTCACTATCTCTTATCAAAAAAGAACCATGATCATTGGAAGTTTGAAGTAAAATTTTTTCAGCTTCTATACGTCGTAAGCAGCCAAAATACCATCTAAAAGAATTAATTTATAATGAAAAGTTTTAACAATAACAAAAAAAAAAACTTACGGTTCAGCATCAATTGATTTTTCTGGAGCCACATAATTACTTGGTATAAAACCAGTCTTATTTGTAACAAGAGATCTAGCATACCACCAATCACCACTATGCATTTCATTTAAAACTTCTAACAATTCATTCTTTTTAAAGCTCAAATCTTCATCGGTTCTTGCTTCATAATCAAATAAGGTTACAAATATATTGTTTGGTCGACTTCCTTGTGACAAAGTAGATGTATGTGATTTGATTCCATTTGGAGGAGGAAGTGCTTGAAGATGATTATTATTTATACTTGAAAAAGAATTTTTTGGTAATAGTGATGAATTTCTTGCTGCAATTGAAGAATGATGTATAGGTGGATGGTGTAAATCTGTTATTGGCATTGGAGCCCCACCGTTAGTGGTGGATGTTAATGGTGTTGAGACTTTTTTCTTTCCCAAACATGCACCCATAATTAGGAAAAAAAATAATATCTATAATTTTATTGTTTATAAAATAATTAAAAATAAAATTAACAGTATAATAATAATAATAAAAGTGATAAATAAATCGTTAACTTAATCACATTTGATCTTTTAGCACATTATAAATTCTAGTTTATAATATATATATATAATCAACAATAGCCACTAAATTTTTATAAAACTGTATGCAAGGGATTTACTATAAATTTTATGTGATTCAGATAGAAAATGTTTTGGTAATATGGTATGTTAAACACTATGACTGATTGTTGTAATAGCAAATGTTCTATTTTTATCGGTAGCATTTTGATGTCGAATATTTAAAAGTGACCAATTTACTTAATGTGGTTAACTTTTGTAAGGTAGTTGAAACTTTTTTTACTCTTATTTATATTAATGTTTGTACCTCTTTGAATTGAGGCATATCAATAATATGTACAAATAAGCCAGCTATTTATTATAAATAGGCGCGCAATAGAGACAGAAACATTAAAGAAAGAATGCAAATATCAATCTGATGGTCATCTGTATGTAAATTTAATTGTTCGAATATTACAAAAGTATTCACCTATACATGTTGCAGACAGATATG
This sequence comes from Parastrongyloides trichosuri, assembly GCA_000941615.1. Lineage (NCBI taxonomy): Eukaryota > Metazoa > Nematoda > Chromadorea > Rhabditida > Strongyloididae > Parastrongyloides > Parastrongyloides trichosuri. Next base: position 126,237 of record LM523179.1, on the reverse strand, counting down.
GATGGTATAGTTATGTATGATATAAAAGGTATTATTATATGAAAAGAATTACATTTCTGGTTGATACTTTTAAAAAGAATTAAAATGATCAATGAAATGCCAATGATATTAAATATCTTATCAGAATTGAAAATTTTAACAAATAAAATTTTTAAAATATACTATTTAACTATATAATGTAGGAGAAAAATGAATCAAATTACAAGGTTGTTATTAATTAACAAAACATAAAGCGGTACATCGAAATTTTTAAAATAAGTATTATTAATATACTAGATTTCAAATAGTTAGAAAAATTTATATATATTTCTTTTATAACAGTACCCTATTATAACATTAAATTAAATTTTTACTCTGTAGACATTTGAAGAAAAAGACTATAATATATCGGTAACAAGAACTTTTCAAGATTACTTGTTCCACATAATATAAAGGTACATTATTATTTACTATATAAATAATTACCTTAATTATAAACAGCTACGGTTTTTGACTAATAACAATGTAGATATTATTGTATATTATTATATACCCTCCGGTACTAAATATATATATTTAAATATAAAAATTTTAAACAAAAGAAATAGAGATAACTTAATTTTATTAAATACAAAATATTTATTTTACGATAATGAAATTTTACTATAGATTTCAAATAAATGGATAAAAATTTAAATGTCCTAAATAAGTATGAACTATAATAAGAAATATTGAGAGAAAATGATGTGTCTTTAAGATAATTTAGTTAAAATTAAAAGAAAATGACCTTGTATGCTTATACAATAACTAAAAAGACTTTGATAACTCTCTTAAATAAAAAATTATATATAATTGAAATGTCAAAAATAAATATTCAATAAGATTTTACCTTTTCTTTAATTTTATATTTTAAAATATCAATATTATATATACAAAAGTATTCTAAAATTAAAATATAAACTGTTAACTATAACAGTTCATCCAAGAATTAAAACCCTTCTACTGAGTTTTTCTATCATTGTAAAGAACCTACTGTGAGCCACTTCGAAAGGGTTAAATGAGTTTTACTCTTCTTTCAAATGATTGATAAATCTTGAATTGGGTTTGTTTATTTTGTCATACAACATATATATTATTGTTATTAAGTATCAGAAGTAGAAGAGATTCATCAATAAAGATTAAAAATGTTATTATAAAATATGGATCGTTCGATCACAATAGAGTATTGTTAATCAAAAATATATTTTTATTATACATATCAATGACCCGAATTATTATTAATAGATGTAATTTAATAATATTCAATAAAATATATAAAAAACAAATAATATTTTTTTAAATACCACTTTTTATATTTCACCAATACAGATTGTTTTTAATAAAAATTATTATTAAATTAAATTAATAGAGATGTTACACGTACGAATAAATTTTTTTGTAAAATTATTGTATTATGTAATAAGAAGGTTAATCTTCAGTAATTTATCATTAAAAGGTCATTTAAGTCTTCATTAGAAAAGACAACAAATTTAGAATTTCTTCATCATCATTTATGTAAAAATTAACCAAATTTCCTTGTTACATAACAATTTTAAATTTATGTCATTTATATGTAAAAAGAAATGACAGACTTAATTAGAAGATTAAATCATTGTCATTAATTAACTATTTTTAGCTAATCGCATTTTTAAAAATTTCTATTTTTTTTTCTTTAAAAAAATCATATAACCTCATTAACTGGTCCTTTGTTTTGTCAAATTTTATCCATTTTTTATTATGTGTAATAAGATAATATTAAAATCATATATCAAATACAAAACCAAATTTTATTCGGACCATTGCAAAAAAAAATTAATCATTTACACTTTAAAATATATTTTTCCCAAAAAAAAAAGCAAAAATTTATATCAAAATAAAATTATGTACATATGATGTGAAACGTAACAAGCAAAGAATATTCTACCATGAAAATCTTTCCTGCTCTTTTTAAAATAAACACTGGAGAGATTCAAAGTCATAATAATCTTTATATCATACTCCGAGGCATTGATAGATTTATAATATTACCAAATATTAAAAATATTTTTTAGATCTTAATAGGTAAAATGTAAAAATGTAATGAAAAACTGTCAATGAAAAAAGGAGGTTGTAGGAATAATATTTTTTTGTTGATAAGAATTCCTATACTTGTAAATATAGTAAAATACATATAGAGAAAATTCAAAGACAATTCTTGTTCAAAGAGACAGCTTAACATAGGAGATATACATTTGACAAAAAAAAGAATTAAGAGTAGTATGTAATATGGGAAATTAAAATGTAAATATTGTTTATTTTAAATTCGTTCAATCTTGTTGAATCCAACTGTTGGATTGTTTTTTGCAATTTGTTCACGTTCAGTGGTCCTGTAGTCAAAAGTGCACTCATGGGCAGAATCATATCTATGTGTACTGCAATAAAGCCCTCCACATCTACATGTAAATCCAGTTAAGCCTACTTTTTTCTTACACATATTACAACGGTTTACTGTTTTTTTGGAAGCAGGAGCATCATTTGTCGGTTGATTACCAGAAGGTTTAGCTGTTTGTGGTGTTGAAGGTATTGAACTTGATGGGATTGGAACAGATGTAAGATCAATTTTTTCAACATGAGGAACAACAACTGAAGTTTGACTCATTACGTTTTCAAGTGATTTCTGAGTAATATCAGAAGATTTTAATGATTGACAAGCTGAAACAACCTAAAAAAAAAAAAAATCAAACCTCTCTTATTTGTTCAACAACATGATCAACATTGCGGGAAGAGCAAGCATCAGATGTTGAAACTCCTGAATGAGGCACTGAGGATGGAGAAAGACGGACGTTATCTTGTTTGCGTTTAATGGTATCCTTATAACATTTTGAACAAAGTCCTTCTGTTGTTGCTGATCCAAAAAATCCACAACCGGCGCGGCAAAGTTCATTAGCAGTTGCTTGTTGCTGATTTTCCATGTTGAAATTGTTGATTAAAATATGTAGTCCTAAAATTAATTTGTTAGTAATATATAAGTATGTAAAAAGAACACATTTTTAATATTAAATATAAATTTAAACGCAAATAATCATAAGAAATACATATAATTTGAATAATGTAAAAAAGCAAACAATCAGACTTGCATTTGGACATGTATTAAAATGACTGTTATTTTGTAATTAACGAATAGATTTATATATTGCCATATCCAACCTAATGTTTGTTTTTTGATGTTGTATCTATCATCTAAATGCTTCATTTTAAACAGAGAAAATAAAAATTATATAATTAATAAATATCTATATTCATAGCTTAAATATAGGTAAAAAAAAANAAAAAAAAACAAAGCAACATTAATAAATAAGATAATTATAAACGACACAATCCTAGGTGCTAACAGAATTTGTCTGCATGACACGTCAACCATCGAACAACAAAACTTCTATACAACCGCCACATCAAATGAACAGATGAAAATTGTCTCATTGAAATATGTATTTCTAGTAAAGTATAAATACTTTGATAACAATAAAAAATATAATTTTTCCGTTTACAATAAAGCAATGTTTTACAGCAACAGCAATTTATTTATATTATTCTATCTATATATACAAATATATAGAAAAGAGAGTTAATTAATACTGCCTAAACGCTATCATCACCAAAAATTATTATTAAAAGAGAAGCTATAAATAGATTGGTATAACCATTTATAAACATATAAATTTAAGAAATCATGAATTTTCAGTAGGCTACAATAAAAAGATTAAAAATTATACATATATATAACTTGATAAACATAGTAATACCAATCATATACTATTTATCAATAATATATAACTGTGTCATATGATAAACGTGACATCGAAAGATGTATTTTTCAATATCTTATTGTAAATTTCATATAAGTGATGAAAAGATATATATATATGTATATTCAAATGGGTCTAGACGACATATTTGTAGAGAAGTGATATGATATAATAAATTATCAATCATTCATATAAATAACTACATTTTTTAATTAAAAAATGTATTTAGTAAGAAGAGAGCTTACAAAAAAAAATTGATTGAAAAGTAATCCAAAAAATAAAATATTATCATAGATGATATGTTAGCTTTTTAAATAAAAATCAAATGGAATGCCCTGTGTAAGACAAAGGAATGAGAACATATGACAATATAAGAGAAGTACACATCCACGTAGTCACAATTAATCGTTTTAAAAACAAGACATTATTATGAAATATTTTTATTAACAAAATTATATTGGAAAGTCAAATGGTAATTGACTGATAATTTTTATACTTTTTATATAGCTAATATTATAATTGATTTACACATATGCAATGTCACATGAACATTTTTGTTAAGAGATGACGTAATAAAAATATACAAATGAATAATATTAGGCATCCATTTTGAAATGTTAACGGTTTTTTTTTAGTATTAATAAAATGTGAAATCTAATAAAAAAATTATAAGATAATTTGTAGAGGAGTTATATATCAAGGAAATGTTAGATTTTATACGTAATTAGATAAGCATAAAATCATATATATATATATACATAAAGTTAAGTCTTATGACTTGGTTCGTAAAAAGTTTAACGGATGACATAGAAATGAGAAGAAAATGTTCCTATGTTATAGTGGGACTTAGCCATTTCGATATAAAAATAGTATATACAGAGATAGGATGTTAAGAGAGATGTTATGTTAAATTTTCCCATCTAAATTTCGCAAACACATTTTGTTAGGAAATATATGTGTGCCGCTGGGCTAACAGAACATCGAATGTTTGGAGTCTATGTGATGTTTCATCATTCAGAAAAAGAAAAATAATATATAGGGGGTGTGTATGCAAATTTGTAATAGTTTTTGGTGTTTGTTATGCAAAATCTTTTTTTACTGCTACTTAAAAAATATTGAGTTATAGGGGGAATGCGATTGTGACGTAATCTTTCTTAGAAGTATAACGAATAGGGTATCAATTAATCTATTAACATGTAGGAAAAAATTTTAAAAAAAATAATTAATAGTATTAATGCGCTGTATGTTTAATAATATCCTAGCCTTTACAAATATAATATCAATGAGTTTTAACAGACCCGAAAAATCTTGTGACTAAAGCTACTTTTCTTCTCAACAAATACACTATTTGAGAGAGCATTGTTGTAAATATAGGGAGTGTTTGTGAATTAAATCATACTCTTTACCTAACAATTCTCTCGTGCCTCATTATATTTTCACAATTATGGTTGTAAAATATTTACGTTGTATAAATGTATGTGTACACTAATTTAGATAAGATATAAAGATAATAATTTTACCTAAAGTATATAGATTAATGGTTAAGTGAAATAAAAAGGAGTAATTACCTCAAAAATAGTCTCTTATTAATTTAAATTATAATTATAATTAACTAAAGAATGATGATGTTTGCCTATTGTAACTAAAAAAAATAAAGGTAAAATCATTAAACAATAATTTTCTATTTGATTTTATCATTGTAAATAACACAAAAGAACTGTAAAAAAACCGCAAATTGTCAATACTTTAGATAGCGGGAATTTTCCTCTACAAATTTGTTTTACATAGATTTTACCGTTTCTGTTAGCTTAATTTTAAAGTATAATCTAATGAAACAACTTAATGGTAGTTGTAAGATGAAAGTGTAAACAGTGGAAGGCGACACGATTAATCAAATGGATAGATGTGGCATAATTATTCATGAGTACTATCTACTGATAGTTTATCATGATGAAATATTATCATATCATATATAATAACCAGAAAAATGTATTAGTAGAACCGAATTATTTTTGTTTGATTAGATGAAAAGTGATATTACTAGTTTTAAAAACAGAATACTTTAGATGTAAATTAAAATGCATTTAACCTTTGACAATCATATCAAAAATGATTGAGTTACTTCATTGATAATTTTTTTTTGTTGTTATTATTTCACAATTGCTTTGCTCTTCAAGAAACAATATTATAAATATATATATATATTTTTAATTGCCAATGACTTGTACATAAATTTTAATAATAATAAAGAAGGGTTTATTAATGGTTGCCTGGTAAAGCTTGGTACTATATTATTATGACGTTAAATCATATAATAAACAAAATAAATTCTAAAGAATAATATAATAATAAGTTTTTTTTTTGATAAAAATAAATTTATAAAAAACAAAACTTTATATGAGGGAAGTAAAATAATAAGATATATCATAATGGTAATCAATAATAGCATGATACATGTATATAAAAACTAAATATTATTATATTAATAAGTATTTGTAATGAAATAGAGGAAGAAAAAAATAAAAGTCAACATATTTTATTTATTTAATCTAACAGGAAAATGAGTAACTTTTGAAAGTTATTACTTTTTATATATTGATTAAAGTTATAAATATAAGTATAGAAAATGAGAGCTATTGTAGGTATACTTTCTGTTAACCTTCCTATATAGTGTTGGAGTAGACAAGAGACAAAATTCTAATAAGACAGCTGCCAGTCGATAGGGGTGGTGTCTGGCGTTCATATTATTTAAATTCAAACATCAAAAGTATTTAATTACGAAATGAGCAATTTTTTTTTGATGAAAATTTATCATTAATAAATAGTAAGAAAAAATTTAGTGTATTTATTTATATTACAAACAACAGAAATCAAATTTTGTTTTGTTGCATTACACAATGCTATTGTTTTGCATTCAATAACAGAGAGACATCATGAATCTATGTGATGTGGTCTTTTAAAATCAAGATGAAATATTCAAAAATTAATATTTACATGCAAAATTTTATAATAATTCGTCCTTCCTTGTTTAAAATTCTATTAGAAGTATAAATTTTTTTGAAAACTCATTATAATCGTTCGTCCTTGTTTAAGAGTAATGTTTATAATCTAGTATATTTATTTGAATATAATAATGAATGTAATCAGAAAATATATATATGTATAAAAATAGAGACATTAGTAGGAAATGAAAAGCTTCATTGCATTTTAGTTATACGATCACACATCATTCTATATGAATGATGGATGAATATTTAAGAAGTCATGGGACTTGGGGAAATAAAATTTAAAGATTGACGTTATTAAAAAAGAATACACTAAGAAATAAGATAGAGAACTCGCTGTTGACGAGTTTTATATTAAGATAAAAATTAATATATGACTTTAAATGTTGATATGATTAAATGGAATTGGTAAAAGGCGATCGTAAGAGATTTATGTATTTTGAAATAATAATTAATCAAATAGATTCATTTTATATATATAAGAATCTTAGAATAAAAGATACATTTCGTATATGAAATTACAAAATAAATATTTAGAATAACAAAAAATATACACAATCAAAAAGACGTTTTATTTGTTTTATACAATCATTATTATTTCAAAATATTTGAATAATAATATTTTATATTACACAACTATGAACTTTATCTTTCATTAATAATCATCATTATTCAACAATCTCAAATATTTATATCTGATTTAATTAAAACAAAAAATAAATATGTATAAAGGAGATAAGACTAAAGATCTTATCAAATTACTTTGCATAATATTTGTATATAAACTAATCAATTTTCAAATATGTGAATTTGATTAATTCTTTTAAAATTGCAATCGAATTATATGTACCATATTAGAATTTTTATGTTCAATAATGTGTAATGTATACACACTTTAACGTAATATCATATTTAATTTATAACAAAAAAAAACTAGAGTTTTTAAAATAAAACTGGAATATAAATATTTTGACAAAGTACATATATGGTGCTTTTACGTTTTCATTATATATATTTTTATTCTTTACTTTAGGTATACGATTTATAAGGATATATATAATATTTAATCAATTTTAAGCTTAGGTTTGTTTACAAATTCTTCTCCATTAAAATATATAAAAAAGAAAAGACAAAGTGAAAAGACGAACCAAAATATTGTTGCACTTATATTTTCTAAAAAATATATATTTAATGGATTAAAAAAAA
>LM523179.1:105856-118212 GCA_000941615.1 Parastrongyloides trichosuri | reverse complement strand
AAAAAAAATTTAATTTACCTGATATAAGGAAGCACAACAAAGTCATTGCTAATGAGAATATAAATCCTACAATTGCAGCACCATTGAATGAGGAAACATTAATTGTACTATCAGAAACAATCTTAGGTAAAATATCACTTGATGGTAGTGCATTACCTAAAAATAAATCTATAGAATCTTGTTTATAACCATCACAAAAATTATTTCTAAAGTATCTTGATATAGCATTAATACCATCATTAATTGCACCATTAATTGTACGTTTTCCTACTCTTGTAAAATCTGCCTTTAAAGCACCTGTTCCTGCATACTGCCTACTACATTCATCTCCATTATCAGCCCATATATTCTTGAAAACACTACTAAACTCTTCATCTTGAGCCAACATATATGTATTCTCTATAATTTTATGTTCCTTCAATTGGACACCTAAACTTTCAAGTGCAATCATACTTTGAACAACATTTGTTCTATCAAGGCAATCCATACAATTTGTTCTAAAAAATCCCTTTTGGGTTGACAAATTAACGCCATTAGATGTGGCAAAATAACCTCCAGCAATGATATCCTGAACAAGATCATCCCTTAATACGGATAATCTTGACCAGTCTAGTCCATGACATTCTTTATGGAAATCAAAAGGAACATAACGAACAAAGTTTAGATTAGCTTGTCTAATAATTCTTTCCAATTCACCACCAACTTTTTTCTCTCTTCCTTTCTGATTAACAAGGTTGATAAGAATATGCCTTCCTTTATAGAAAGTGTATTGAATCTTCATATGTGTTAAATAAGCTTCCAATTGATCATCAGCAGGATTGACAGCAGGAGATGGAGCCCATTTCAAATTAGGTTTTTGACTCCAAAATAATGGTATAGATCCTCTCATTTGAAGGAACGAAGTTAATTGTCTTTTTTCTGGATCACCATAAGGATCATATTCAATAATTTGTTCTGTCTCAACATAATTAGCTGGATTTCCTCTAGAATCAACACCTCTCTTGAAAAATCTAACACCAGCTCTATGNATGGAACGCCTTGATATTATAATCAATTTAAAAGCATGATAATTTAATGTACAATGTTTGATCCCAATAAAACCTTGCATAATCGGTGATATATATTTTTTGAATTCCGCTTTCTCCAAAAAGGATGTTGCCATATACCGATTCCAGGTAAATCTACTATCAGCTCTATCAATCATTGATAAGTATTTGAAATTTGGTATACGACACTCTGATAACCATTGCATAGATCGTGTCAAATCATAGGTAGTTGAATAGTAAAAGGATCCATTTGATATAACATATTGAATCATATCAGTTAATTGTTTATCAACTATATACTCATTACTTTCTGGCACCTTTTTGTTATATGGTATCACATCAATTTCTGTTATCTTGTATATTTCGGTTCCGTTAAAAAATCCAACAATTTGAACATTTTTAATAATTATTAACAAATTTCCATAAAGAGATGGATAAATACCAAATATACCAACAATGGATCGAATCTCTGTTTGTTCGAATGGGATTGGTGTATATGTACTATCTGTAAATAAAATATTATCATTATTTAAATATTATTTTTAATCACCTCTAAGTAAAAGTTGATTACTAAATCTGTCTATTTCTAAATAATCTTTTGAAGCTAATGAACCAGTCCTTTCTCTAGGTTCAAAAAAAAATTTTTCTGATGAAATGTACAAATTAAGCCGTTCATATATACTTGCATCCATATCAATCGTCTAAATAAATGTGGAAGTAAAAAAATAATGTAGAAAAATTTGTATTGATTGAGAATTAATGAAAAGTGATTGTGTGTAAAATATTTAAAATGGATATTAAAGACAAAATGGATAGTGTATTTTATCCAATTTAGATAAGACTAAAGACAGCATGGAAGGTACAATGTCGTGAATATGTATATGTTGGTACTCTGTCTCAAAACATTATATAATATGCGTCTCCTATAGAGATTGTTATGGCAAGGACATAGCGGGTATTATACAATAATTTTTTCCTTGAAAAAAAATTATTTATTCATTATTAATTTTATTTGTAACAAATGGATGTTGAAAAACATTTAATTACAAATTATTTCCTCAAAGAATTTTGCACGAAATTATTTTTTCATTGAAAAATTGTATTTAACATTTGCCGTCACCACTACAAATAGTAGTTGCTGATAATAAAAAATGAAATAAGTTAATTAATATTTTAATGTTTAAATTAAATTCCGTTCCAACATTTAATACAACAAATTTAATATATATNTATATATATAAATTTTTCAAGTGTACATTATTGAGACATATGTGTAAAAGGTTTGATATAATTATTTTTGTTCAAAAAAGTGTTGCTAAATGTTACAAAATTATTGAAAAATGAAATTAATTTTTGTGTCAGTTGCTTGAATATAATTTCGTATTATTATGAAATATTCATATTGTTCTGATCTTGTTCAACCACATATTAATACAAAAGTACTCTTTGTTGATTTTTTTTAAGTATAAATTTTTAGAGAGATTTAATTTTAGAATCTTTTATGTTATAAAAAAATAGTAAAAGGTTACACTATTTAGACACACACTTGTATATAGAAATAATAATAATAAGATTTTGAATATGATTGTTTATATTTAAAGAGGGTAACCACTCTATTTTTTAGCATATTAATTATAATTACAACTTTTTAAAATATATATATACTTACAATTCAGTCATATTTAAAATTAGAAATTATATATTTAAACTTTTACCTTTTTTTAAAATATATCTTTAAAAAAGGAAGAGTATATATTTAACAAAATCTTATTAATAAAATTTAGTTAATAAATATTATAATAATTTTTTTAACTTTAATTTTAACTGAATCTGTCTCCAAAACTTGATTTTATGTAAACTTTAGATATCTCTTATCTCTTAACATCACTTCATTCAATTTATTTTAATCTTAGAGCGCTATTTGAAGTTCAAAGGTGATAAGTTAAATTTATCCCATACAAACGTGGGGAGACAAATTTTTCAGTTAGACAAATATTAAAAAAGATTATTTAAGAGTATAAATTAACTGAAGGATACATATAATTATACTTCCGAACGTTTCTTTTAGTTCAGCGACAATTTTATATATAAAAAAATATTAATAAAATTTGCAATGTATTACAAAATTTTTATTACATCTATACTGTCTATATTTGGTATTATACATTTTCATTATTCAGATGCTGCTATTCATGTCTTTGTTGATAAAAGTAATAGGACAAATCATGTCAGAAATCATCGTTCCATTAATAATTTTGATCCACTAAATGCTCATGGTGGAATATTTCGTAAACTTTTACTTACCAAGGAGGAGATGCAACAAATTAGTGAGTACCATGCTATGACAGAGTACTCAAAATTGATAGAATTTGTTGAAATAAAAATACTCAATTCAGATCATATTGAAAATAAGGAAAAGATAAATTTATTAAAATTAATTCATCGAATGAAACCACCCAAATCTGTGAAACATTTATTATCAAAAACTGACAAACATAAGGTGATATTTTAATTAATTAAAATTTTTTATTTTTTTTTAGATGAAAGCTCATTATCACAAACAAGAGATTGGTGAAGCTATGGATATAGTATTAAAAAGGTTAGATGAAAAAGATACGGCAACAAGGAATGAAATCGTTGATTATTTTGGATTGGGAAAAGAAGATCCAATGAGAAGAAATTTAACACAAAATAATGAATAATATATATTAATAATAATATAATGTCACACCAATGTATCATTGTTATGGGAAGAAGTATTAAAATGGAAATATGTATAAATAAAACATTGTTTAAGTTGTAAAAATAACTTGCCAATTCTCAATCTATTTCATATAATATGGAACAAAATATTTTAATTCATTTTTTTAAAATAATTCTAACGTTTAGTGATTGTAAAGTGTATATATTTTATAAAAATTTTTATTGTATCGTTTAATTATTTTTATTTAAATTTCACATATAAAGTTTGTACCTTGAAACAATTAAAATATTCTGTTTGAGTAATTATTATATTCTTGACAACACAAATAAATTGAGGGTACGTTTTTCTTAATATGAACTTGACGCCTGTGGACTTCCTAAAAATGCTAATGACATACAGCTTCCTGAATGTTATAACTTTTATTGTTAGGAAGCTAGAAATTTTTATATATATATATAATATTGTTATATAAATTATTATATATATTAAAAATATAATCATCTTCATTTGATCACTTTTATCTATTTTATATCTTATAACACATCTTAGGTTAAAAATTAAATGTCTGCTTAGCAACAAAGTTCATGTTGCGTAGATGGATCAAAAAAAAATCACTCATATAAAATAATATTGCAAGTTGTTTATCAATATTATAGTTACAAATGAAAATTTCTTTTTCTCAAAATATTTATGATATACACTTTTTTTTTTCAAAATATTTCCAATGTTCATTATATCGTTAATATATTAGTTTTTCACTCCTTTTAAATTTCACAATCTATATGTAAAATAACTCACGCCTATTTTATTTTCTCCACCTTTATTGTATAAGTTTTTGTCTTTTAAAAACTTTAGAATTAAAAGTCATAAAATTGCTTAGCTATAAACATCTTTGCAAATAGATTGTATAGGAAGAAACATTTTATAATGACTTATTAGATATGATTAAAATATATATGATTGTGTTAAATGCGTAAATAATAATGTTTATTATATCTGTTTACGATTTAACAAATTTTTTTTTCACCTTCCATTTCATTATAGATTATTATTATTCTAATGAAATATTATATCAAAGTTCGAAATATATATTTTATTATTTTATTTACTATATTATTATTTAAATATTCAAAATCATTCCCTATCATATCAAAATTAGATGAAAAAAATAATATTTCCTTAACAATAACTGTTAAAACAACATCTAAAAATTATGGTACCCGTATACAAGATATCCTATCTACGTGGTATCAAAAACTTCCTGATAATATATGGTTTATCTCTGATGAAGATGATGAATCTATCTCAACATTGTCAAATAAACATTTAATACCAACAAATTGTGGCACAACACATACGTTATCTGATCTAGTTTGTAAGATGCAAAAAGAGCTAGAAGTGTTTGTTAATCAAGATTCAGAGTATGTTTATTATATATTAAAAATATATTTATCTTTGTTTTATTTTTCTAGTTGGTCATGTCATTTTGATGATGATAATTATGTAAATGTTGAAAAGTTAATACAAATGCTTAAACTATTTAATCCCCATCAACCATATTTCTTTGGTAAAAGAAGTATTAAAGAACCATTTTATGTAAATAATTTTAACTTACAATTTGCCACTGGTGGTGCTGGATTTTGCATAAGTAATTGGATTCTAAAAACAATTGAAGAAGATGTGAGGAATGGTGTATTTTTAGATATAGCATTAAATTATAGGTTACCAGATGACATGGCTTTTTCATACTTTTTAGGTACGTTTTAAAAATAGTTAAATGAAATGGATCATTAATTTTAAACAGAGACATAATAATTAACCACAAATTTTCACACACAATTTCGTTTCTAATGTCTTTTTATTTTTCTTTTCAGAGCATAATCATAATTTTCCATTAATTATTGTCTCACGTTTTCATTCCCATTTGGAAGCTTTACCTGTTATCTCTCATCCTGAAGATGAGATATCATTATCATATGATAATGTAGATAATGGATCTTTTAAATTTGGAATGAAAATACCACAAATATGTTTGATAAAAAATGATCCCCGACATATGAAAGGTCTCCATTGTATGATTGAATTATTGTTGAAAGGAGAAAAAATTGTAATACCGGATGATTATATAATTAAAATTGAAGATGATATTAACTTTTTTAAATAATACTTTTTTGGAGAATAATTATTTATTCTAGTCAAGGAAGATTGGTAGTAGGAATTGTATATATACATACATAACAACAAACAGTATTGTTATCATTAAAAATGTTATATCTTTTTTTGTGTAATTTTTATGAAATGATTATTTCTTTTTTAAATAACTTTTACAGCATATTCGACATTTTAATTCTTTAACATGTCCATCTCATCAAAGTGATGCCGAAGAATGAAGGAATAATTAATTTCAGATTAATTACATTTTTCCTTTGAGACAAATATGCCATATAATTATGCAATTAAATTTTCATTATACAAAAAGATTGATCAATAAAATATTTAATGACAAATGTGTTAATTGCCTTTTAAACAATAGTATTAGATAAACTTTATGATATCTAATAGTAAAGGTGTCGTCGTAAAATTTTTAAGCATTAAATGTTTATTTAGCGTTATTATATATGCAATACAATTTTTATCAAATTTTTATTAAAAGATGATTTTTTTTTGTAATGAAAGCATTTCATAATCTTTTTCATCAGTATTAGTTAAAAATTGAACTGTTAAATATTATCTAAAATCAGTTTAAGAAGCAAAATAATTAAAAGACATTGTTTATAAAAGCCATTTAAGAGCTTTCTTTACTATGGCAGGCATTTGACTCCATTCGAATGTAATTTTCTTATTCTTATCTTCACTCTCAATAACAGCCTTATATTTGATTGGTCTGCTACTATCAACAGCACCTTGTTGATTTAGGAGTCCTTTCTTAGAAGCAGCATCAGCATTAGCATGGAGGAATTGTGCAAGCATCTCTGTTATTCTATCAAAACTTCCAGTTTGAGATATACAATTCTTAGGATTCATTGGATCTCTTGTCATTCCATGTGGACATGCACAATAGAAATCTCCAGGTATATTAACACATCCGTGTGAACAACCACCGTTTTGTTGAACACATTCATTTACATCTAAAAAGTATAATAATTATTTGTTGTGATAAAATAAATATACTTACCGTAACATTGACCTTTATTAAAGTAATAACCAGCAGGACATAATCCACGAACACTCTTAATTTTACATGGACAATCATCATTTTTCAAAGCTGGTGGTAATGTAGCAACTGGACGGAAAATTTGTTCATTTTGTTGTGTATCACATGAAGTTGTAATAAGAGATTCACCCTCACTAGAACAACGACATCTACATCTATCAGCTGGGGATTCACTCAAGTTATGTTCAAAATCTTCTGGAGCATGAGAATTTTTATCAAGATGAATCATTTTACAATTATCTTCACCATACTTTTGTACCTCTTTGTTTGTAAATATACAAATATAATAATCATTATTTGTTGGAAGATCTTCAATTTTCTTTCCAAATCCATCTCTACAAGTAGCATTGATTGACAACCAATTTTCTAATGGAATACTAACATCTGGTGAATATTTAATAACATAATTTTGTTTATTATTTGTACAACATATCCATGATACTGATAATGATGTTGGAGTAAGTGGAATGATATCAATATGTGATGGTTTATCTTTAAATACCTTTGGTTTATGTTCTTCCTTCAAAGCTAATTTTTTATCTTCGCTTGTTAAAACTTTATCCTTAGTATTAATAGCTTCACAAATAGCAAATGATGTCCAGGATGTAAATAATTCATTAACATTATTCCATTCAGAGAGATGAATAACTCTTGTTGGTGAGTTTCCTGATATTTTTGTTAATAAATCTGATGAAGGATTTCTTAATGAAATAGAAATTATATTATGTAAAAAGTCTCCTGAAGCAAATTCAGCAGATGGTATTGCTTCATCACTTGATGTTCCGTCAGAAGAAACAACAATCATTACTTTGGTAGTTCCAGAAATAGCATTTTCTGCAGCAAGCATTGTTGCTTCATCAATAGCTAATCCCATTTTTGGTGATAAGAAATCATTTGAAGATTGTGAAAGAGTAGCTAATTCATAAGCTAATGATTCAATATCAAGACCTAATTTCTTGCTTTCAACTCCATTACTATTCATAGTGATTAAATTGGTAACAGCCATCATTGGTGTTGCTTCAAATTTAGTATTAAAGAATTCTATAAGAGCTTTCATAGCACTCTTAAAATCAACTTCTTCACTTCTTGCTGTTGTATCAATGATCAATGAGAAGAAGAATGGTCTAATAATTCCATCTTTACATACTGGATTTGGTTTAATAGCTCTAGTTGTTCTATGAATTGGTACTTTAGTTATATGATATTCATCAGTAACAGATTCTTCAGCAAATCTCTTTGTTGTATGTGATTTAAAGATATCATCTTGATCATCACCAAGAATAATATTTCCACATAATTGTTTAGTAATTCTATTTAATTCTAATCCACTAAAATCATTTGCACTATCAAGTTTAAATAATCTTTCATGAGCATATTCTTTTCCAACAATTCTTCTTAAACTACTAAGCTGATCTTCATCAGGTTTAATAGCTAAAGCAAATATTTGTGATTTGTATGTTTCTCTCAAATCATATGCTGCACCAATAGAATTTCCTCTATTTTTTCCTGTAGTTACTAATAAAATAACATTTGGAACATTACTACGTCCATGTTCAGAAAGTTGTACTCTTGCTGCATCAAAACCTTTCAAAGCAATTGGAATTCCAGTTTCTTTTTGTAAATCTTTAAGTATCATTAATATTTCTTCCTTATCTTGATAATGTCCTAATGATATTGGTACATTAACCTTATCAGAATATTGAATAAAACTAATTCTTACTACATCTGGTGACATATCTAAGTATTCATCAATAAATGTTCCTAAACCATCTTTAATTTTTTCATATGTATTTTCATCAACATTATCTGAAGCATCAAGAACAATAAGAAGGTCCAATCCAAAATCAATTTTATCACAAGTTTTTTGTTTTGAGAATACTGGTGTAACAGAGTAACTGGTACTTCTGGTTGGCCATGGAATTTCTTCTCCTAATGGTGGTGCATAACTACATATTTCATCAGCTATAACACCAAGATCTGTTGATTTCATATTCTTCCATCCATTAACCTTAATAAGACGTCTTTCATTTCCTTCACCTACTAATTGCATATCTTCATTATGATCTCCATTATTTGAAACTGTGTATATCTTTGTTCTTGTTTGTTCTCTCAATTGTTTAGCAACAGCAGAAATATCATTTGCTGATTTACCATTCTTAAATATAACAGCTACATGAGGGACTTTTTCATTAGTTTCAATAATAAATTCACCAATAGCTTGATCTAAGGCTTTATCCAAATTATTAGCTCCCTTAGCTCTTCTGGCATCACCTAATTTAGCAATTAATTGTGCTTCACTATCATAATCTCCAAAGGAAACTGTTACTTCAACATTTTCACCATACTTAAGAAGACCAACACGTACTTTATTAATATTAAGATTGAAATGATCAACAAGGAAACTTTTTGCCAACTCTTTCATTAATCTATAATCTAAAACTTTGATGTCATCAGATGCATCATAAATGATTAATAAATTAACATAATTATCAACATAACAATGTTTAGAAGTTCTATCAACTGGTCCAATCATTACATGATATCCTTCATCACCAATTGGTAATGGAGAACTATTAATTCCAAGAGGAATACCAGTATCAGTTGTTGGAATTACTTTTCCTGTAAAATCAGTATAAAGTTTATCTGCTGTTGTTGGCATTGGAGCACCATGAATATCTGTAACTGGATATATTGGAATACCACTTGAAGATAATTCTAACATTTCTCCTTTTGGTCCAATAGCTGGATAAACATAATTTCCATCATCATTCTTTTTCAATACATTTCCTTTAGAATCTAATGGTTCAAAATTCTTGTTGAAAGGTATTAATTGTCCTATTGGATTAAAGAATTGTCCTGTACTTGGATCTTTATTAAGTTTATTACCATCAGCACTAAAGATATCATATGTAATTGGAATCTTAGTACTATCACCTAAAGTTTGTGTAGAAATTTCATCAATAACTGGTGCTTCAGAAACAACATATTGTCCCATATCATTTGTAGGTAAAATTGAACCATCAGGTGAAAGTGGTCTTCCATAATCATCTGTATTAATTGATAAACCATTAGGTCCAATATATACGGTTCCTGTTTCATCTTTCTTTAATGGAATACCTTGATGATCAACAACTTGAAGTGTTTTATCAGTTGGAAGAATATCAGCTCCAATAGAAGGATCATAAATAAAGTTTCCATATTTATCTTTTGGTAATGGTTCACCGGATATTCTTAATGGTATACCAGTTGATGATGTTGGGATTGGAGTACTATCTTCACCAATATATCTTCCATCAGAATCTTGTGGTAATTTAGTTCCATCTGGACCAATAATTGGATAAATAGGTCTTTTAGTTACATCAGTTGGTAATACTGATCCATTGATATCAACAAATGGATAAATATAAGATCCAGTTTCTGTTGTTGGTAAGATTTCTCCATCAGGTGATAATGGTTTTAAATCTGGTGTTAATTTTACTTTTCTTCCAAAACTATCAACAAAGTCACCGTCAGAATCTTTTTCAAGACTTTCTCCAAATGGTGAAATAATATCTAATGGTTTTTGAACTGCAAGGGTATCATCAACAATAGTTTGAATTGTGGTGTGTCCTAGTCCTTTATCAGTAATTGGATATATGTAATTGCCTTTACTATCTTGTTTTAATACTTCATCATTTGGACCAAGAGGTTTTCCATCTTCAGTTGTTTTTATTGGATCTCCATTTTTGTCAACAAAATCTCCATCAACGTTTTTAGAAAGTAAATTTCCATCTTCATCAACAATTGGATAAACAATCTTTCCATATACATTAGTAGTGAATCCCTCTTCACTAGTTGTCTTTTCATAAACATATGCTCCTGATTCATCAGTAGGTAATGGAAGTCCAGAATCACTGATTGGTATTCCTGTTCCTGGAGATGTTGGGATAGGTTTTCCGGATTCATCGATTCTAACACCAGTTGATTCAGATGTTGGGTAAAGATATCCATCAGCGTTTACAACCGGATAAATTGGAATACCACTAGTATCTGTTGGAAGAATATTATTTTGAGCATCGGTAGCAGGATAAATATATTTTCCTGATTTAGTTGTAGGTAAAACATTACCTTCTGGATCTAATGGTCTGTCCTCTGAATCTAAATCTATTTCTTCACCAAGTTTGTTAATATGTCTTCCGGTCGTTGAAGTAGGTAATATTTGACCATCTGGACCAATAATTTCATAAACTGCCTTACCATAAACATCTGTAGGAAGAATTGTTGCTTCATCACCTTCTTCTAGTTGTTTTTCACTATCCGTCTTGTATATGTCTTCTTTTTTGTCATCAATGTGATCAATTGGAACTGAAACATATTTAGTAGGATAAACATAATTTCCTTTATCATCCTTTTGTAAAAGTTGATTATCAGGTCCTAAAGGAATTCCATCGTCTGTTGTTTTAATTACATTTCCTTCTTTATCAATAAAATTACCATCATTATTTTTAGAAAGAAGTTGTCCATCTTCATCAACTATAGGGAATACAAGCTTACCATAAATATTTGTTGGTAAAACAGTTTCTGATGTTGTATCATAAATGAATTGTCCATAATTATCTGTTGGCAATGGTTGTCCATAACGATCAAGAGGAATTCCTGTACTTGCTTCTGTTGGAATAGGTCTTCCAGATTCATCAACTCTAGCTCCAGTAGTTTTAGATGTTGGATATAATTGTCCATCAGCATCAATAATTGGATAAACAGGAACTCCACTAATATCAGTTGGAAGTATATTATTTTGAGCATCTGTTGCTGGATAAATAAATTGACCAGATTCTGATGTTGGTAAAAGATTACCTTCAGGATCCAATGGTCTCCCTTGAGAATCTAAAAGAATTTCATCTCCAAGTTTGTTAATATGTCTTCCTGTTTCTGAAGTTGGTAATAGTTTTCCATCAGGTCCAATAATTTCGTAAACTTTTTCTCCATAAGAATCAGTTGGTAAGGTAATTCCATCAAATTCTGTCTTTGTACTATCTTCAGGAATATATACATAATTTCCCTTATCATCTTTTTTCAATAATTGATTATCTGGTCCAATTGGAACTCCATCATTGTTTGTTTTAATAACATTTCCATCTTTATCAATGAAATCGCCTCTATCATTCTTTGGTAATAATTGTCCACTTTCATCAACAATTGGATATACAACTTTTCCATAAACATTTGTAGGTAAAACACTTTCTGGTGTTGTATCATAAATGTATTTTCCAGTGTGATCTGTTGGTAATGGTTTTCCTTCACTATCAACAGGAATGCCTGTACTTGATTGAGTTGAAATTGGTCTTCCAGTTTCATCGACAACATGGCCAGTTGATGATGTTGGTAATGGTTGTCCATCAGGTCCAATAAT